>MU222621.1:0-18173 GCA_018584345.1 Thuja plicata
ATGTTTGAATAATATGATTGGTAACATATTATTAGTTATATTTTAAGAATAAAGTAGCATTTCCCATTTTTCGTTAAAGGTCGTGTTTATCTTGCTGGACTGCTTTAGGTGTTAAGACTGCTTCTAGGGTGATGGTTCATTAATTTAGTAATGGAACCTGATCTTCGCAGGTAATGGAAGCATATGTTGTAGCTCCATTAGTTTTTCTTGAGCAGAAGACTTATCTACTTTCTTTTGCCTTCATTTCAAGAGTACGATGGACACTTGACACTTTGCTATAGGGCCATGTCTGACATTTTCCTGCAGCTCCATTACTTTTTCCTAAGCAAGGAGAGCATTGTGTTGAGATCAATTGGGTTTGATACAGTAGGACACAAGCTCTGGCAGTATAAGTGTTATATTTCTTGATAAGAGAATATTTAATCCACACTATTATTTTGTACAATTTTATATCAGAATTACAAATATATATTATCTAATTTTTTTATTGCACTGTTAGGGAATGTTTGAAGCTGGAAGCTTGAATGGGTCACTGTTGAAGTTAAATAATGAATGTTAAATAATGAATGTTAAATTTAGAATTTTAGAGAAATGTTTAGAATCTTGAATGAGTTGTTGGATGCAACATTTAATATTTAAAATTGAAGAAAATGTTGCACTTTTGAAGCACTTGTTGAAATCAATCGATTTTAATAAATATAATTTGTAAATTGATGTGTAAACATATTTTTTGTTTAATATCATTTTTTTATTTGGGAGGGGATGAATTGTCCCCCTTCATAAGACTTTGGGGAATGGTCATTGGTCATGGTCATTATTTTTATGTTAATATAGTTAATTAATATTATTAAGTATTAATAATGTTAATTAATTAAATGGATTTTTTTTATCGATATTAAATGGATTCATTTAGTTTGTTTTATAAATGTATATATTCATGATTCAATTAAAGAAAATATTTTTATGTGTGTATATAGTTGTTTTTTTTTCCAATTTAATTAGTTATAGATATGGGTGTGAATTTTATAAGTGTACAACTATAGTTAAATTTGATTTTTATATAACAAAGAGGGTGATTTAAATAATTGAGACTTGTATTGAGGGTTGGTTGTCTTGGCATATGTTATTGCATTAGTTGGTTATGAGTGTTTATTTTTTCTTATTGTGGTAATTGGGAAACTATGTCAGCTTACAGGGGTTGTACGAGAGGCTTATGGTGTGTTTCTTCTTTTTGATGATTTGGTATTTATCTATTTTACATTGTCAAATTTCTTAACCCCTTTTGATGTCTCGACTGGTTCATGTATGGTTGTGAGATTTTTTATGAGTGATCTCTTGTGTTTTATTAAGTTTCAATCTTTATTTCATTTAACCATAAAGGTGACAACCATTGTTATGTTGAGTTGATCTACTTGGTCACCTTGTTTCTTATACTTTGACTATTCTATAATATGAATATGTTTTACTCCATGTTTAGAGAGAGATGCCCTATATGATACCACGTGGATTTGGTGTTTGTTTTATTGAGATGTCCAGTATGGGATGGATAGTTTGGATCTTTGTATAGGATGTATTGATCTTTATTATGCTCCAACACGTATCTTTGATGACTTTCATGTTTCAATGTCTTACAAGAAGTCTTTAATAGATTTGGTTTTGTCTCTCCTTGTTTCTTTTTGTTGGGAACATTAGGGTGGGTTATCTAGGAGCGTAGAGGGGAAGTGGCTTGCAATGGGGTCCAGGGCCTTAAGAGGCTACTAGGTTAAATCATTGTAAGTGAYCTAATAAGTGACAACTTAATAAATCTATTAGGASAGAAATATTAATAAGATAATTATGTGTTCTCACCCATGCCTTGAGTGCTAGTATAGGCTAGGATGGGAGTAAGAKAAGATGCTTGATTAAGGTCTTGCATGGTTAGAATCCTGGTCTGTATGAAAGAATTACTGAGCCRCATAGGTCACTTAGGGCCCAAGGTCCAAAGAGACTACTAGGGTAACTCAAGAGTGGACTTGTGATGACACTTCCCTATATGTGTTCTAGGTTCTTGCGTGAGCTTTTTGGTACACTTGTTTTGGTCTCTTGAGATTTTATATTTTAAACCTTAAAATCTTCTTGTTACCTTTTTATCCAGTGTACATTTGCATTAGTCTTTCTTGTTTTGTTGTTTCCCGTGTGTGTGGGCCTCATGTCATCTCCTCAGCATGGTGGGAGTGGACTTTTGGTTCCACGAGGTCAGGTGGTAGTGATTCTTATTACCATTGAGATTTGACATTCGTGACTTCATGCTAAGATGATCCTTGTTGCAATTGTACCTTCTTGTTCATCATTATTGGAGACTTGTCATTATCTTTCTTATATTGTATACTTGTATCATTGTATCAGTTGTGACATTCTTGGATTATTGTATTGTACTTTATATTGGATTATTATTACATATCCAATGACTTTTGCAGTGGATGATGGTTCGTTATGTATACCTTATGGTATCAATTGTATCTAGGTTTCATTTATGAGATGATGTTCTTGTTATTCATTTGATTTTTATGAAGATTGTATTATCTTTATTATATATAGTAGATTAGTTAACTTACATAATTCTACGTCATGGAACCCTTAGGATTTGTAATCTGTATATGAGTTACAATTATGACTATGTATTGGCTTATGTTATACTGCTTCCGCATTGTTATTCATTATTGATTGTAAACTCTTAAAAAAATTTATTATGTAAACTTAGTAAATTGTTTTAGGTTTATTTCTCCTGGGTTCCCTGGCAAGGCGTTAATTAAATTCTTGTATTTCCAAAATATAACTTTTAATTAAATATCATTTATTGCATTATTTTTTATTTTTTTTAATTTTATTTCTTCACATTTAATTATTTGACATTTCTAGTGTAGCTTAATTATTTGAGTATTACAATGACCTCCAATTTAATGTATGTTTATCGTACATGTTTGATTTTGAGTCTTTGGCATTCACTTTGATTGTATTTATTATTTATATGAAATGTGTATTTAAGCTTTGGCATGCATCAATTGTTTGTTTGAAGTGACTTTTAAACTTGTTTGTTTAGTGTGGTTCACTTTAACATCTATACTTGTGAAGTGTGTTTGAACATTGATTTTTTTTTATTAAAGCATGGGATTAAATTTTAGTCTTTTTAAAATTTGTTTGTTCAGTATGGTTCAATATGTGTGTGTTGATTTTCTTATTGTTAATTGAAGAATGTGCGTGAACATTGTACAAAATTTGTGTGAAGTGGATTAACTTTTCAAGTTCAAATTTTGTATTTACTTTATTTGTGGTTGAACTAAATTTTTGTAATGTTCTTTTAAAACATTGATATTTATTTGGGTATGTTGAATTTTAAGTTTATTTTGTGTAGTTGAGATAACTTTGTGTGGTATGTATTTATATTTGAATTTTCACATTTACTTTGTGTAAAAGGTACAATAAACTTTAACATTCATTTATGTGAATGTGTGTGTGAAAACATGTTTGAACTTAAAGTTTATACGTGTGTGTGTGTACGCGCGCACGCAGGGGTTTTAACATGTTTGAACCTAAATGTTTTACTTTGTGCGTAGTTTAAGTAACTTCTTGTAAAACGTGTTTACAACCACTTTGTTTATATTTTTACTTTGGAATGTGCATGTGGTTCAAACTTTGAGTGTACTAACTCTAGCATTTGCATATGTTGCATGTTTGAAAATTTAGTGTGAAGTGTGTTTGAGCATTGGTATTTACATCCACTTTGTTTATTTTTATACTTTGGCATGTTCATGTGGTGTCACTTTCATTCACTATGAAGTGGGTATATTGCATGTTTGAACACTTTTTGTTTGTATCTTGACATGTTTGAACTCAAGTGTTTGCTTATGTAGGGTTAAATTTAACCTTTTGTGAAATATTAATTAGCCATGTTTGAACAAACTTCATGTGTGTAGTGAACCAGCTTTGTGTATATCTTATGTATGTGCTTGAACAAACTATGTCTTAAATGAACATTATGTAATATGTGTTTTAATGTTGACAACCACATTTTTTGTGTTTCTACTTTGGCATGTGTATGATTGAACTTTCACATTCACTTTGTGTGACAAGTGTATTAACTTTGACATAGTTATGTTTTGCATGTTTGAAGTCTATTATGAAGTGTCTTTGAATGTTGGTATTCACTTTGTGTGTGATTGTACCTTGACATGTTTAAACTTATTTTTAGTGTGTGTGGTTCATGTTTGAAATTTACTGAAGTGCCTTTGAACTTCAGTATTCACTTTGTGTGTATTTGTACCTCAACATGTTTAAACTTAAGTGTTTAGTTTGTGTGAAATATGTTTAGATTTTATATGTTTGAAAAAACTCCATGTGTTCATTTTTCGTTTGTGTGAATGTGTTGTAACCTTGAAACTCATTTTATGTGAAGTGTGTTTAGATTTTATATGTTTGAACAAACTCAATGTATTTAAATAAATTTGCATGTTTATTTCATGTTGTGTCAAACTCTAGCATGTGTTCATTTTTTGTTTGTGTGATGTGTTGTAACCTTGAAACTCATTTTTTGTGAAGTGTATGTATTTGAAAGTTAATTTTAACATTGGTTTTGTGTGTTTAAAATTTGAAATGCAATCATCTCATGTATGTTTGAACTAACTTTGACATTACTTTTATTGTCATGTTTGAACCAGCGAAAACTTAAGTGGCGACTATTCACCATTTGGCGAATGTCGCATGTCAGTGACCCGAGAATTGGCAAATATTTTTCATATATTGGATCGACCCTATCGCCCGACATTTATTAATATTGGGTCCAAATCCCAGACCCATATCCCATCGGTTTATTTAATTTTTCCATTTCTTGCACATTATCGCCAATGGAATATAAATTTTGGTCCCCGTAAATTTAAAAAATTTGTCTATAATTTCTAAGCGAACCCAAATTGACGACATATATTTGCCAATCGATTTATACATATATATTTATAGGTGGTCCCAAATTCGCCTGGCATTTTACGGACGTGTGTCACTAGCTGATGTAATTTCGCCAACTTTATTAATAATGCGAAGGTATTGGACGACCCATAATTGCCTCAAAAATAACAAAAGACATGTTAAAATTATGCGGGCTTCACCAAATATTTGTATACCTAATACCTCCCGCCGAATTTGCCAAATAAGGATTAGTATAAAAACATTTGATCGATAGTGAAGTTTTAGACTGTTGAGTGCAACTGCATACTGTATTGGCGAGTCGCGACTGTAATTTAATTTGAGGCAAAGGTAAGCGATACTTATTCTGCGACTGTTATTTTGAGATCATTATTATTTAGTGGTAACCAATTAGCGAACAGTGGTGACCAGGGAAACCTCAGACATGATTTTAGGGCCAATGAATCCAGAATCATATTTATATATATTATAGTCTATTGTCACTTCAATAATTTAACATTGTTTTTTGCATTGGAAGTTGTTGGAGAATGGAGATGTCAAACAAGAATAAGGGTAAGGCTCCTGCAACTGGGTAAAGCCAAGAGAGGCCAACAAAATGCAGAATCTTATCATCATAATTTGGTCATGGTGTTGGAAATGTTTCTATCCAAAATCGGGAAGTTGTTTCATCACAAGTAGATTTTGAAGATTCACAACCTGAAACTACATGACATATTGAAGAAGTAGGCGAACCCGATATCTCATATCACGATGAACTTGAAGAAGATTTTTAGTTAAATACCCAGAGTAGCCATAATGATATAATCGACTTGGATGAGACTAAGAATGTTAGAGATGATGATGGTGCAAGGAAAAAGAAAAGAAAAAACAATTCAAAGAAGGATATGGAATTAAAAATGATCAGATTGCATTGTCTTTCGACGAGGTTACAGCAGTAGATAATACTTCGTGGGTATGCATGCATGTTTATACTGTGCACAATTTTGTCCGCCAACTTCATCTACTAACTGTTGCTAAAATGAAGGATAATGCGACAGTTGAAATTTTATTTGAACTAGTAAAGAGTTCTCTACTTGAATTTGGAGGTATAAATGACATGACGATTGCCAATAAATTGGTGTGTGTTGGAGCGGATGGAGCTCCAGTAATGCAAGGCCACAGGGGTGGTCCTTGCACAAAGATACAATATTCTTGTGCGCCCTACATTACTCTCATTCACTGCATGGCCCACAGAATGAATCTAGCTTTTGGAGTTGTCAACAAGCATGGTCCAGTACAAAAAAATTGAAGTTTTAATCAAAGAGCTCTACCAATACTTATGTTGAAGTCCAAAATGATTGAGGGAATTTCAACACTTTGCCGAAGGACTAACCGATGGGAACAAGCTTCTAAAGGATAATGATACTAGATGGATCTCTTTGGATGGACCAACGCATCAAGTGTTTTCAGAATATCAATCGTTGCTTGGTCTAATGAACTCAAGTCGTGAAGAAGCAGGGCTACCCAAATTTCCTTAGCTACTGCGAAGCTTAACTAATGTAGAGACACTCTTAACATTAGCAGGTCTTCTCCCCCTACTGGAGGAAATGAGAAATATAATGAAAAAGGCCCAAAAAAGAGAAATGTATATTGCAGAATATGTTGTGCTTCATAAATTGACATGTATGACGCTGGATAATCTCTATCGATCATGTGATGGTGTAAAATTTGCCAGCTGGCTTAAAATCACAAATTTGGACAATCTTGACAACTTTTTAAATATCGGTGTAAATAGGGAGTTATGTGCAGAAGTATGCAGAGTTGAGATACCAATCTACTACTATGTTAGGGTCGAGTCTGAGGAACTAGGAAGGAAGAATCGGAAGCGAATATCAAGTGTTAAAAGGGAAGACTTTACCAAGATCATTGAGTTTGTAACTACTTCTGTGAAGCGCATTGCCTATGATCTTTCCTCAGAGATTAGAGAAAGATTCCCTCCAGTCCAACTACTTGAATCCATATTTATTGTGTTTCCTTGACATTGTAGTATCAACAATTTGAAGGATTATCAAAGTAAGCTACTAACTTGATAGATCATTTTTGCAAAACCAAAGAGTTAAATGGAGTAACTCTAAATGGAATTTTACATGAATCTTGTTTGAGAGAACAATCCGGCCGATTTTCACAGACAATGAGGGAACAATATAATATTATGCAGAACCCCCACGAAGATGGATTAGCAACAAGACTTTGGAAATATCTAGCTGAGAGCGAAATGTTAAGAAACAAACTAGACAAGAATTTGAAAAATTGTTTGAGGCTCTATATATCCAGGAATGAAGTCCATACTTTTCCTTACGACATGGCACTGAAATTGTGGAGGAATAAATGTCAGAGAAGAGGGTTGGGAAACATTTCAAACCAAACTGGGAGTGCCAGAGACAATGATGTGACTGTCATTAACTCATCATCAATCATACATAATATCATATTCCAATGTCAAAAACATGAATGTGGTTGATAATGTCATGAATTCTACAATTAATAATGGTTTTCATTTGCATTATTTAGCTCATATAGTACAATTATTAAAGATTTTTTTATTTTTTTGAAAACATAGCAATTCATATGATACAATTCTTAGAAATAGAGATTCTCATTAATTTATTTATAAATATGACTCAATGTACCAATTCATTCATTAATAGTAGTAAGAAGTAGAACACAACTCTGTGTGATTCTGTTTGCAAAAGTGAATTGACAATGAATTATGACTCAAGATTCAATACCCAATATCAATTTCATTACCCTTAGCAAATGGCCCTGAATTCCCTTTTATAGAAACAAGGGAGCAATAATAGCTTCAGGTTGATTTTCCTAATGTGAAGTCTCAAAATCAAAATCAGTAAGAGTCATCACCAGTACAACATCTCTACTATTGTACATTTTTGCATTTGACATGTCGATTTAGTAAATTAGCATTGAACAATAGCATTATAGCATCTGCTACATTGATCCTGTTAAAAAAACAAAGTTCAAACTTGTTACTTTTAACTCAATTCAAGCCAATAGATAAATAGTATAGAGATTATTGAAACTGAAAGTACTTTCACATACTATTTTTTATGAGATGATTCTACCAATTTGTTTATTTTGCTCCATTTTGCATCATTTGGAAGGTCAAAATGTGTCAAGTTATAGTAAATGACCTGCAACCTCGTCAGCCATCCATACTTGTTAGAGTGACTTGAAAGCAATGATCCTTCCAATACTGCATTCAAATTTGTCAATGGTTTGATGCACTTTGCAATGCCTCCATGAGTTGTGTCCTGAGGAAGCTTGCCTAAATCAGTCATCATTGTGTCCTCCAACCTTTTTTCGTAAGCTTCTCTTCCAACGAAATTTGTTAATGAGTTACTAGGACCAGGACTTGGCAAACCATGACCTATCATTTCGGTTGTTGTTTGATTCATCTTGGCGAGCTTTCTCTTAAATAAGGCAAGAGTTTCCTCTACTTCCTTTAGTTTCTAACATTTTTGAAACACAGAGTTTGTGTTTATTGATGCACGAACAGGGTCATGAATTCCCTTGTTTTCCAAATGCTTGCCACTGGTTGTGTTGATTTGATGCAAAATCTCTTTTGCAGTTTTCTCTCTCTAACAAAAATTTTGTTCTTCTCAATGTGCTCTTTGAGCTTCCCAAAGTCATCTCTAAGACTTTCATTCAATTCAAACCAATCACACAACCTATCACTAGTCACCTTTATTTTCCCCCAAAGGTCCATTTTTATTTGCTTGACTGTATTTTCATTTGGTCATTCAAGCTGTTTTTGTAAGTTTTAATTGTATTATTTGCCTTCTTTACCTCTTCTCTCAATACTGACAACTGGTGTTTACTCTATTTTTTTATTTTCTCTGCTTCATCTTCCCACTGGTTTTCTTTCTCTTCCCACTATTTTTTTCCCCTCTCATCCTCCAATTCTTTCTTTAAGTTATTGTTTACCTGTGTCGTACTCTCCACGCTTTTGTATAAATTTAATGAAGAGGCTCTTTCATCCTCAAGATTTTTATTGCTCTCTTCCAAATTTTCCATCACAATTTTCATTTCTGCCTCCATATGTTCTTGTTGTCCAATTACTTCTTTAGAGGATGAATTTTTTATCCTTTTTCTTTAATTCTTTACACATGTTATCTGTTGCTTTCTCCTTTGCCTTTTCATTTGCCAGGTCTACCTGTAACTTTTCTATTCTGCCCTGAATCTTTCCATTCTCTCTCTGACTTCATCACTGAACTGTAGACCACTTGGTGGGTCATTTTCGATGCAAGTTATGCATCACGAGCTGCAGCAACTGCATCCCTCTTCAATGTCTTAATATTTTGTCTATTCCTATTGTTTGTTTGTTCAAAGTTAGTTACAAAATCATTGTAACAAAAATTAGGGTTTTCTGACACAATTGAATGTTTGAAAGGTGAAATAGAACTTGCAGCAATGTACAAGCTTCCACCTATGGTTGTAACAATTGAACATTAGGATTAGTAATAGACACGCCCTAACCCATTACAAGTGGAGTTTTTGGACTGTTCGAAGGGTTTTGTCCTGAAGGTGTGGCAATTGTTGCACTCATAGTCACAGACACCATTGGCATTATTTTCATAACCTTTTGCTTCTTTACACTGCCTTGATCTCTGGGATCCATTGATGTAATTCCCAATTGTAATGTCCTTTTCGGACCACTAGTGGGAGTGGCACTTGATTCAGATTGAATCTGAGTGATTGGCAAAAGTGGAATTGGATTTGAACATGGAACAAATGAATGTGCAAGGGTATGAGATTGAGTAGTACCTTTTTCTAATGAACCTCCAATTACTGGTGTCCCACCACGTTTTGGTGGAGTGGGTGTGGAAATTGGATACCAATGCCCTTCTCCTGTGGGATCCAGACCACCCCTACCTAGAAAACCCATTTTTTCTACAATCTCTACCCATTTGCCATATTTTTCTTTTGTGGACGCATCGACTCCAGTAGAAATTGTTATTGACGTCGGATTCACAGAATCCCGCTCATCCTCATTATAATCGTTGTGATGTGCTTGAGCAGAATGCTTCGCATTACACAAATTGCTAAATATTTCATCCTCGTTCGCATCATAAAGATCTGCAAAGGTCTTTGGCTCGCCAAGGTTCTTCCTCATTTCCCATAAATCAGTAATTTTGGTTGCAATCCAATAATCATCTTTACATTGAAGCAGTAGGTTTTTTGAAATAGCTTTTGTAGATGGTTGAGCAACTTGTTGGTAGAAATTGTAGGATAACCGGTGTTGGACTTTTCCTTTCTGTTTGTGCAATGTCATAATTTGTGATGACAATTCTTGTATTGAAATATTATTTTTAGCGGCGTATTTCTCCATCTATTTTTTGACCTCGTCCCAGGACTCCATGTTTTTAAATTTTTCTATCAATGGCATACTATCATGTTGACATTTGCTTGAGGAGCTCCCATTCGCTTTAAGCTTTGTTTCAATTATGTTTAGTGGATCATACTGCCAATGACTGTCAATAGCAAAGTGGAAAAATGAAAAAAAAAAACCTCTACCACTTTGAATCCTCTTCTCTCAAATGTGAACCCTCCCAATGAGAAAGGCAAGGAAGGAAATATCATTTTCTTTTGTTGACCATTAAAGAGTACATCTGTGCTCTCCATATGCCAACATACTCCAATGCAAATACCCTCTATGTAACATGTATTAGAAGTTTGTAGGGTTCTACCACTGAACCGTAAAACCTTAACACAGTGTAGTCTTCCATGAAGTACCAGTCAGCCAATTGTATTTGACTTCCGAGTTGAATGCAATCTCTACAAGACACAAGCAATCTAGGCAACTGAGTGCCTATAATTTTATAATACATTGGTGCCAAAAAGAAGTCTACAAAATTGTTATAGTTCATTCTCTTATCACTCATCCTTATCTCAGGTGTCCATTCGTATATTGTATTTTGGACCTGACTTTGAAGCTTGTTTGTCTAAGATATTGCACGATGCTTTGCTAAAAAAGGATAGCACAAGTAGGTTGTGAACCTAAATGTCTTCTATGAACCTCTTTTAATCATTAGTAATTGTTCTTGCATGCAATGAATAGTATGCAAAATAAAATTATATTTACTGGTTCTTTTTCAAAATGAATATGAAAAATCATTTCAAGAATGTTGGCACCCACTTCTTTGTTACTATCCAATCCCAAAAAAATGCTAGCAAGGAAATACTATCCTAAACCCATTGCACAAAAATATCATAATCATAAGGAGGCTTATGATCTGGATCCAGACTAGAACTGTTTGTTATTCCTCTGATATACGAATCTTTCTTTATTGCATATATTTTTTCATAATTCTCTACCAGCTTTCCCAGGTCAATGTGCACGTTTGAGTTTTGTGCTTCCAACCCTAGGTCCAACAGACTATTAAATTCAGTCTTGATTATTGACAAAATTACCTCCTAAGTATTTTTATTGAAAATTGCTTTTCTATTTTCATCATAATTTTTGACATAGAGCATGACAATTTCTAGACAAGAGAATACTTGAGGTAATGCCATGCGTGTTCATCCAGCAACTCACGGTGCAATTTTATTTGTCTTTGCATTTACCATGTCGTTAAATGGATAAAATTTTGAATCCTTCATTGGATCTTTCCACTTATTTTCAAGTGCAAATCTAATTTCCATGATTCCCTTATTTCCATTGATAATAGGATCAAAAATATCATGGAATTCATCAGTGAAACCTGGTGTTTTAACCAGTTTGTGGAAGTCTATTATCTATGTTTCCTTTCTTTGGCTTTTACTCGTAGTCTTGGCATTTGTTTTTCCCATCATGGACCGTGGTATACTGGTATTACTATTTACTTATAGGAAAAATTAAATAATTCTACACAGGTGACAGCTACAATTTACAGGCACGTTTAAAATTTCAACCCTAATTCTACGACTACAATCTAAACAGTAAACCACTAGATTTGAAAAATTTAAAGGGCGAGATGTTGATGTTCAAGATTTTAGCCAGAAATTCAATTTGTACAGACTGTGAGTGGGCAGAGAGCTAGGAGACTCTGTTGCATTCCTCAATTCTCAACCTAGATGTCGTAACCCCTTTCTGAATCTCCAATACAGTATACTAGTAAGAACTGAAAATATAAAAGCTTATGTTAAAATTGTACAATCGTGAGTATTGAGTCGACTCCTCACTCGTAACCCCTTTCTGAATCTCCAATACAGTATACTAGTAAGAACTAAAAATATAAAAACTTAGGTTAAAATTGTACAATCGTGAGTACTGAGTCGACTCCTCACTCGTGGTAACTTTTATTGCTTCTCCATATATCTGAGGTCACTAGGACACGTGTCACTTAATTTTTTGACATTACAAATATCTGAGGTCAAATCAAGCTTATTGCTTATTAAATGTTAAGCTAATGTTTTACTCCAATTTTGATTTTAATTAAACTTAGCTAAGTGTTAATTCATGACACGTGCCTTGTTTTCGGGGGACATTTGCAAAAAGAAGTGTCTGTTCACCAAATAGGCCTGAAATATACCTTGGGTCGTTGATACATTTCTCATCCACCGGTCATGGAAGTTATTGTCATGTGTCACAGGTCCCATTTACTTTTGGCTTGTCACTTGTCAGTAGTACAATATGTCATACGTACTCGTAGACTCGTAGTCAGCTAGTCACCTCACACGTCGTCATCGAATGAAACCGATTGTGTGAGTGTACACATGTCATGATTCTGGAATAGGTTTGCAAAAATGGGGTTTCTTTTCCCTTTCAACCCAAAATACAACGCACGTCATTGATTTGTGCTCAACCAACAGTCGCTAGCAGTCACTATCATGTGTCACGGATCCCATTAAAGAAATAAATGAAAAAACTTTGAATTATATTTAGCAAATGACATCGATTGTGTGAGTGGACATGTGTCATGATTTCGGAATAAGATTACAAAAATGGGGTTTCTTTTCTTTTCAGCCCGAAATACACTGTACGCCATTGATCTCTGTTCATCCAACGGCCGCCAGAAAAATATAGTTACATGTAACACCATATGCCAAAAATTTATTAAATTTAAATTAAATTAAATATTGAAAACTGTCTAATATAAAAATAACTAATTAAAATATTGCAATCACAGATAAATGTCTAATTATTTATTAATTTATTCTACCAATAGTAAAAATGCTTTAAACTTTTACAATTCCACATTCGCACACATGACACATAATACATTTGTCAAACATGGAAAAGTTAAGTTATTACTATTAAATAAATCACACACATACATTAAACATTGTTACTTTTTTTGGTTCATATTATATGATATCGCATATCGATATGGCAATGTGAATGGGCATATAATTTATTATTTATTATTTATCAATAGTAAAGTCTTTAGATTTCTTTAGAAAATTGCAATAAAAAAAATTATAGAAAAATTACAATAATTATGCAATTTAAACAAAATTACAGAGTTGAGAGTCCAGATAATCTATTATCATTCATTAAGAGTCAAACAGCAAAATTTTCATTAATTATTTCAAAAATTTACATCACTAATATTATAATACTTTATGATTATAGAGTTTAACTTTAAACTATAGTCGCACCGTAAACCCCTAAAAAATGGTGTGACTGTCAGTGTGAATCACTGAATAGGAAGTATCCAAACAGTTACAAAATTTGTTGCCACAAGGGCACTGGTTGATCATATAAGAAAAAAAAATGAACTGTGGAAACCCCTTTTTCAAGAACAGAAACACTAAGGGTCTTCATCTCCATCCCTGTCTGAGAATAATTGTCTGTGGAGGATAATCTCCCCGAATTTGTCGAGCCACGTGTAGTCCGTCTCCACCCCGTCGTCAAGGTGAAACCACTTCCGCGGGAAGTTCCTCCCCAGTCGCGCCCACTTCCGATGTCGCGTCAGCTGCCTTTCATTAAGGTTCAGTAGGAAGGGTTTCCTTTCCACATTGCTACCTCACTGGATAAGCTTTTCAATTTCATCAACCCAAGGGATACCCAAACCTGGTTCTGCAAAGACAATGACTTGGACGTCATCCACCTGAAATTGTTCCTTTAAAACATTCTGCAACAGCATAAACATGTCTACCTTCTCTCCTCTGAGGTCGAGAAGAGACGCTAGGAAGCGGGACGTAATGTCCGTGCTGACGTGGTATCTCTTCTCATTGTGAATGAACTTATGGTCGAGCACCATCAACATAGCATTGTTAATTAACGCGCTCACTTCCTTGCAAACGGAAGTGAGAACTTTGTCTGGTATCATGCCCAAAAAGGGCTTCTGCACATCAGTGGATGTGGTTCTCAACCTAATTGGTGTTTCCATCTCTACTTGCAAAGCCTTGACACCCTAAACTAAAAACCTAAATCTTCAAACTACACACAGAAAATTGAAATTCTACAAATCTACATAATCACAGATCTAAAAACTTAAAACCAGAGGGCAGAGGCTGAAAGGCAAAAGCAAATTGAAATTGATGAAGAAGCAAGAAAGAACGTCTATAAATAACCTTGTACCATTTCTTCCATATCTTTAGGTAAATCATTCCTATTAATGCACGAGTGTGGTAAATTACTAATATAGTGACTATACTAATAACTACAGTCTGTACTAGTACAATTTTGGAAACTGTGTGTCGTGCCTGATGACTAACGAGTGGACCATTACAGTTAAAGAATGTTACTATCACTCTGACAAGACATTCATTTCTTGCAAGTTATGGTGCCAACCTTGCGACGTGTATCCATTCCGTAGACTTCTTGCAAAAATCAATTTCTTTCGAGAAACTGTGCCCGAGATAAAACTCCATCCATTGATCTACGATCAATCAACGGTCTTGATTAATACGTTTACAATTTAGGGTTCTAAACAAACAGGTTTAAGGTACGTGTCAACGATATTAATACTCATAGTTGATAGTACAATGTACATACCACGTGCAGTTGCCAAATGTACATACCACTTGCAGTTGCCAGTGGCGACGGATAACTCCGCTACCAAAAAGGTGATATTAACTCAATGTGACTGGGAGTCTGGACATTGTAATTATTAGATGTTTTATGAATTGCCATTTGGCATTTGCTAATTTTAGATTTTAGTTTTACTTTAAAGTTTAAAGAATAACTACTTTAAACTTTCACAATTCGGCTAATATTACTGTTAAATAAATAACACATACATTAACCTTTTTTTGGTTCATTTTCAATTTCACAAATTATAAAATCACATGTCACATACATATTTTAAATTTAAATCCATAAAAACAAGCTGAAATGAAGTTGCAAAGTTTTCATTAATATTTTCTATAAATTTACAATATTTGGACTTGGAGACTTGAAGTCCCTACAAAACTTTAAAGACAAAACCTACTAGAGTGAATTTCAAAATTTCAGGCGAAGGCCATAGGGACACAACACTAAGGATTTTCCCCTCTGTTTAAGTAGAACTTGTCAGAGATGATAAGCTCTGCGAATTCATACAACCATCTGTAGTCCACCAAGTCATCCAACAGAAACCATTTGCGAAGAAAATCCCTACATCTGCGCCCATTTTCTATGGTGTGTCAACTGCTGAACATCCAGGTTCAAAAGAAAAGGTTCAATGGCCACATATTGGTCTAACTCGAAAACCTTGCGTAAATCACTTGCCCAAGGGATCCCCACCCCTAATTGTGCATAAACGACAACCTCAACAGCGTCACCTACGAATTCATGTTTGAATAGCTTCCTTAATAGAAGGAGCATGTCCACCTTCTCTCCCCCAAGGTCCATAAGAGATGCCAAAAAATGGGACGTAATGTCTGTGTTAACTTGGTACCTATCGACGTTTTCAAAAAATTCACGCCCCAACACCATCCTCACAACCTCATTTGTTAAGGGTCCAAACTCCTTGCAAACTGATTCAAGGGTTTGGTCTGAGACCGGGCCCAAAAAGGCCTTCTGTTCCTCCGCATATGTGCTTATCAAACGGATAGGAGTGTCCATCTTCAAAAAATAACTAGAATATCTGAAATTATACAGCCTAAAGACCTAAACCAGAGGCAATCTTTCAAGCACTAGCAAAGGCAGACCCAAACCAAAAGAGAATTAAAGAAGAAAGAAGTGTAGATCATCTATAAATAGCCCTCAATTCTTTCTCTAACCTAATTGATTCATTTGCCCTTCAAAATTATGTAAATCTTTCATATTAAATAAGCACGAGTATGTGAAATTAGTTCATTCGTCCTTCGGAATTCTGTAAATCTTTTATATTAAATATGCACGAGTATGTGAAATTAGTTCATTTGTCCTTCAGAATTCTATAAACCTTTCATATTAAATGCACGACTATGTGAAATTAGAAATAGCCAGATTTAGATTCAGTGATAAAACATTTCTTTTATTAACGACAACTGTGATACATTATCAACCGTCCACGTAAACAGATGTAAGACTTGATACGTGTAAATAATGATGTCATTATGTGATGTTCCATTAATTAGATAATGGTTAAGGTGCAGATTAATTTGATACATGTCATCATTTCGGTGACTTCTTGGAGAACTCTGTTTCCTTCAAGAAATTGGGTCAAAATTAAACTTCAACCATTGATCTAGGATAATCAAACGGTCTCAAATAAGACATTTAACATTATAAAATGATGGATGTTACTATTAGGTTCCGTGTCGATGTAACTTTTCATGCTTATCGATACCAATGTGTTTAATCTGCAAACAAGTTATTAGTTGGCGTTGGCCCACATGACGCATTGACGAGTCCCATCTTTTGAAAATCGTCAAATAAAAATTTATTTTTCCCATAATTTACAATAGATTAGCCAATAAAAAAAAATATTTTCAAACAACACATAAAATTTGCCAGTACAAATATATTTTTTTTCCCTTAAAAAGAAAATCATTCACCTCATATATTATTATTATTTTACTTCAAAAGCAAAAAAACTTGCCTCATACAATATATATTTTCCCCACATTCATGTATTATTCGTCGGGATTTTATAGCATTTTCATTCGGCAGGGAAAAATTTGTCTTCGCCTTTATATTATTTTCCTAATTTGGAAAAAAAATTCGCCAATCAATAAAAATTTTCCCCTAAATCAATGTGCAATTCGCCGGGATTTTACACTTTTTCCTAGGAGGGTGTTTCTTAAAGTTATCCCTAGTTTGAACAAGCTCCATATGTTGTGTTTAAGTATTTGTGTTTGAAACTATGGGAGAAGGTTTGACAACCTATGTACAACGGTTGGGGTCGATAGCAGGTGCACCCACACATTGGTCAACAGTAAATCTTGTAACATGACCTTGAATAGCTCCAATCGAAGAATGTGCAAGATTTTCCACTTGCACTACAAAAATTAAAGCCCTCCAAGACACCATGTTCTAGAGACTTAAAGAACAGAAACTTGGAAACAAATAAAAAGATAAAAAAAATGAACATACCAAGGGGAGAGTACAGTTTAATATCTGAGATAATCAAGCACCGTTTCAAAACCATGATGGCATATTCAACAAATTTCTGGAATACTTAAACAAGGATTGCTAGAACCCTTGAAGAGCATATTCGATTGCAAGAGGCTATATGAGAAGATGGAAAAGAAAGACTTATTGTCACCAGATGATCTTGTTGAAGGTAATAAATTACTTAAGAACCACAATAAGTTTCATGACGAATTGGTTGATGATATGAAAAGGCTAGAAGGAAATGAAATAAACACACTTCTTGCAACGATAAGCGATGGACCACTTTTCTTGGAATAATGGCAGGTTGAATTAACTAATACTTTCTCTTAGAGACTTATAGGAAGAGATGAACATGTCTTTCCCCATGTTATAAAGATCAAGGATACATTCTACAAACCAGAGTATACCATGATGTACTTATGTGTTAATCTCATTGTATAAAAAGACCAGGATTACATAGATCAGTTAGCGGCAGTTAATTTGTTTCTCTTAAAAGACAATTAGTTACTTATTAAAATAGTGTCTTTCTCTACCAAGAGGTGTGATGTTTCATTAAAGATTTTTCTTCCTTATATAAGGGAAGCCATTTTGATTTCTAATAGATCATCAAGATTGAGATACTTTCATAAAATATAAGTAATAGTCGGTACTTTTCTCTAGTGTGGAAAATTTTCTTTCTAAATCAGTTCTTTGTGATTTTCATGTGATTTTT
>MU222622.1:0-25945 GCA_018584345.1 Thuja plicata
TATAGTTTATTGTGGGTGCTAATTCCCACTGGGGTTTTTACCATTTGGTTTCCCCATAATCAAATTATGTGTTGAGTATTGTGTTATCTGATTAAGCATTTACTTTGTTGTATTCTAAAGTTAAAGAAGTAAAAACAACTAAAGTTACTGACAACTGATTCACCCCCCCCTCTCAGTTATCCTTTGGGATTATTCTAACATGTTCAACTCCTTCAAGAGGACATGAATGATAAGATTGACCACTATTTCGGTGTTCTCCAAACCGTGAAGGCGATGTTGATGTATTCATCCTGCCTTATGAAATGGGTCTTCAAGGAAATAAAAGGCCTCAATCTTAGTTTCCACTCCCTCTCTGCCAAATTTGATCTGCTTCAGGGGAATTCAGACATTGGTTCAGTGGGGATTGATGGCTGAAAGGATAAAGAGGAGGAAAATAACACGAAGGATCTGCGGGATAGGTTGGATATCCTGGAAAACACTTTGAAAAATCATATGAAGGATAACAACCTCTTTATGTGTTCTTCAATCAAATGCTTTAACACCATCAAATCAAAGCTAGATGCTAGGTCTCCGACCATCAAGATCGAGGATGACAAAGATGAAGAGGATGATACTAGCCCGAGCAAGTGCACTCAATTTGCTAAAAAGAAGAAAATTCCAGATAGGATTCTAGAACTCTCAGACTTTAATGCTGCTCTCAAGAAGGTGTCTAAGGCAAAGAAGGAGGCAGGGGGAACTCTCCTGGAGTTTTCCTAGTTCCTACCACTCCAATATTTTCGTGTTGGTTGGTTTTTTGGTTTTCCGTTGCTGGGTTATTTAGCTGGTCGCCGGTTTTTTTTTCTAGTTTTTTTAGTTGGTTCTAGGTTTTGTGTGCTAATGTTTAGCCCTGTTTCAGTTTGGCAGACTTAATATCTTTTCCTTTTTTTTTTTCTTTCCTTGTAAGGGGTTTTGGGTCCCCCCAAAACTTGCTTTTACTAGCAATCAAAAATGTTGAACAAATTTGCTAAAAATGACATGTAGGTATATTAAGTTTTAAGAAGTCGTTTATTTGAAAAATATAAAAAAATGCTAAATCAATTCATAAATTTTTAAAAATCATATAGAAAATTAGAGAAGAGAGTCCTCTTCAAAAATATGTAGTTTATTTTGTTTTTGGTATAGTTTTGATAGCCGAAAAGTGGTGGGAGACAAAAACTTTTGATTTCAGGTAACTTCAACTTTGAATACTTATTACAGGAAAAATATATATCGAAAAAACTTCTTTCTTTTTTGTGCACTAGCTATACATGTCATCTAAAACATATTCTGAAATTGGAGGTAAAAATAATTTTTTACTTATAATGATATGGCGGGAAGTAAACCCCCTGATTTGTAGTATTTTTTAGGAAACAAAAAATAGACCTAAATAATTCAAAATACATATTAATTTTCTTCATTTATAAAAAAATTATAGACATAAAATTCATCCTATTTCACACATTTCATCAATTTACATCATCTTCAAATTCACAACATAAATGTGAGTTTTATGCCCTTGAAGTTTTACAGTTTCAGTGTTGTTAACATTTTCCTTTGTAAAAGGGTGACAACTTATTTTTCTTTTACCCTAATCAACTATGACAAACAATTACGTGATATAAAAAAGAATCAATTTAAAAGGACCAAGTCATCAATAATATGGTGTCCATACATAAGAGATAATATTCAAATCACAAATTTTAATTAAAATATATAAATTTATTTTTATATTATAGATAGCTTGAAAAAAAAGAATGGCAAAAATTTCAATTAGAACCTAATGAAAAATCTATTCAATAGATCACTATTAGCCTTTCTTTGTCTTGATATAGAACGACATAATATTATATAGAGAGTTTTCCAACAATACATTTGTATCATAAACTAGAGTTGCTTAATATTATATATGACATGTTTCTCAAAAAAGAGTACATCTAAGTCACTATAAGAAGTGACATAAAAAGATAAGATATTAAAAAAAATATCACAGAAGCGCTAGATTGCAGCCATACTATCACTTTCTTATGGTACTAGTGCCTTATTTAGCACAATCCTCTTATGCACCACTTTTATTGTATCCCTTGATGAATTATACCAACCCTTATAGAAACAATTGATTCTCTTTTCTATTTTTGGCTCAAGTTTGTCCATGTATAATCTCAAAGGCTTCGACCATGATAAGTCCATATTCTAGTGAATTTTTGAACTTTCTCTTTGAAATCTTCGGCATAACCATGGAATGCAAAATAGTATTGGAAATTATAAGTTTCTTTGCAAACTCGTTGAGAACCCTACCCCTATCTTTAAATTTCTCCTAATTCCTGTAAATCCAAATTTTCAAAAAGTATTTATGTATATAATAGTAACCAAAATTTATTCAATTCTTTAGACAAATCTTGAATATTTCCATACATCATTACATTCAAATTATTGCTGATATTCCAACCATTAAGATTATTAAAAAAAAAATTCTAGATTTTCTAGGGAGTAAAATAGTAAAAAGAAGAGATTAATATATTTAGGAACTTTAGAAATCCTAGAAAAATCAGGATCTCTATACAAAGCTTTGCAAGGCACCCTTTGGAGTATTAGGATCGATATGAAACAAGCCTCTTTAGGCTCAAGAAGAATATTCCAAGCTCTTTGTAAGACATGGTAAAATTCTAAGACTTATTATGATAAATAAATAATGAATCATTATTTGATAAAGAACATTAAATAGTCTTTGGATTAATTTTACACATTTTAGTCCCATCATACCAAGATGCATTCTTAAGTCAATCAAAACTATAATATATTTGTCTCTTTATACTTTTATATAACATATAAAATTATTACTTCATAATAAAAAAAATCATATTAATCAACGATGATATCAAACAATTGCATAGTATAAAAAAAAAATTAAAAAAAAAACATTTAAAAATACAAGCCACAAGTACCAATTCAGACATATATTGGTCAATATTTTTCTATTTTAAACTTTGTTAAAATATATGAAGTTATTGCTTAAATAGTCCAATATTCACATTGATCAATTATGACATAAATTAGTGATGTTGTATAAACAAAACATCACATAAAATGAGAATGTTATTAGTCATTCTTCTTATTAAACGATAAAATATTTTATATATCGAATATTTGAATTAGAAATTATAGTGTTGATTAAAGATATATTGGTTGGTGTTCTTCCACTCTAAATTTTTATAATAATAGACAAAACTAGTGCTTAGTATTTTAAAATTCACATTGATTAGTTATTGTAAGAAATAATAGAATCTTCTAGATAAAATATTGATATCAATTGATTTACATGAGTCAATGTTACATATTTTCATAAATGCAAGTAAAAAAACATTGAACTTCACAATAGAATAATGCACATAAAGGCAGTGATCCAATAACTCATAATGCAAACTTATGTAAATGAACATATTTAGACACTAAAATCTCTATTTCATTTCAAACATTTAAATATTTCATCATGCAATTGTAAACACATAATCTAGTATTTAGGTATCAATATCTAATTTAATTTTCATAAGATCTTTTTAATCACTACATCTAAACTGAAAGAGAAAACTAACTTTACATATCTTTATATATAATCATCTTTAAAAGATAATGATATTTTTACATTAAAAACCTCTGATAATATTAATTTTGACCATCAAATTTAGGGTTGGAATCCTATATGTATGAAGTAGAAGCATATGTATGAAGTAGAAGCCTCTGCACGAATTCAGAGGAGTATGTACAGTATAACTCTTTTTTATTTAGTATTTAAATTAAACTAGATGGTAAGAATTTTTATTTTTTTTTATGAATAGAGGCCTTTACTATTAATAATATAACAAAGTAGAGTATTCACAAAAAAAACCCGGGGGATAAAAAATCACCCCACAAAAGTCACTCGGCGTCACGCCGAAAGAAAACAACTAGTCATCAAAAAAAAACATTAAAGAAGCCCTCAGGCTGCAAGAGCAGTAGCAGAAGAGGGCGGAGGATCTTTATCATTCGGATTGCCCCAAAAATTGGGCCCCGGGGTCTAGTCGGGAAGCGACCACCCATCATCAGTTTCATTTTCTTATTCCATTTCTCCTTCCTCCCGCCTGGGACAAATAGCCAGAGCAAGGCAGGGGATTTTATCATAACTGGCAGGAGGCCACGTAGGAAGAGTGGCCAATGACTGAGTAGTAGAGGCAAGCACTGGCGTCTAGCCAGAAGATGAATCCCTCCTATTGGGAGGGGAGGCAGAGTGGTAGTGCCAAGAGTGTGGATTTCTGGATCACCTCCCCGAGGCACTCCTGCTATGACGCCGACCCCTAGGTGGCGTGCAGTCGGCAGAGAGAGAATCCAGTGGCACACGAGCAACAGTGCATGGGGCATTACCCCAGTGTTGCAGCAGCTCCTGCAAGTGTGCGACTTCAAGGGCCACCTTGTCAGCTTGTACCTAAATCTGCATCATGACATTATTATAAAGTTGTGCCTTAGCATAGAGAGAAACATTGATATCCAGAAAGCTGTGAGTAAAAATAACAGCATTGCGATCTTTCCATAAAGAAAACAAAATATCCATCCTAAAAGAATGCCAAATCTGGGTATACTGGGAAGGCATTTTGGGAGAGTCACCAAGGAGAGCCATATGCCAAGAGAAAGGCTTGGGCTGAAAAGGCATAAATAAACTATAAATCTAGTTCCAGTAGTTCAGGGCCCGACTACAAAACCCAAAAATATGCATAATTGATTCAGAATGCCCACAAAATGGGCATTTAGGATCAGGCACGCCTAAGTGCCGAAGCTGAGGTCCTAAGGGTAAACCTTGGTAGAGAAGACACCAGGCAAAATGAGTAATCTTGGGTTCGGTGAGAGCATCCCAAACAGTACGGAAACACCAGCTCCAAGTCTTCTGAGAAGAAGAGAGATGCCACTGATGGTTGAGAGCATCCATCATGGGGAAGTGAGGCACAAGCCAAGAGTATCTAAGTTTGGGTTTGTAATTGGTAAATGGTGCATCAGGGTACCATTTCCAATCTTTCCACCAAGGTTTAACTGACTGAATTCCAAGTTTGTGCAGGAGATGCGGCAGAATAGAAGACACAAGCAAGTCAAAAGTGTGGCAGTCTAGGCGAGTGAGCCAAAATTGAATCCGGAGATCATCCCAAGAACGAAGACTCGTGGTGGCTTTGGAAAAAAAATCCTTGGGCATCTGAATGCCTCCTTTCTAAAAACGAAGAGCACTAATCCCCTAGATTGTGGCTAGAGGAAACCCTTGCTGAGCAAAAAGCGGGGACCACCATATATTCTTCTGATTGAAAGAAAGCCCATCCCTGAAGTCATTGTTTACCTAGTGTAGCCAAGGTTTGATAGCTTCCCAAGCTCTCCAAATAATTTTGGCAACAAAAGTACCTTGGATTTGAACAGGGTGATTCATAACCAGGAGGGTTTGAAATCCAATCCCTTTCCAAGCTAGCTTCTGAAGAAGAAACCTAGAAGAAATGCAATGATGAAGCAAGACTTTCATGGCCTCATGACCTATGAGACACCGCACAATCCATTTCTCACAGAGAGCTAGGCCCTGCTTTTGAGTATCAAGTAAGCCAAGCCCGCCAGAGGCCTTGGGGAGACAACAAAATTCTCAAGCAACCCGGTGAAAACCATTGTGATCAGCACCAGAGGCCCAAAGAAAATCTCTTAACAACATTTTGAGCTTCTTGTAGGAAGCCTTGGAAGGGGCCCAATAGGAAGAATAGTACACATGAGTTGCAGCCAAAACCTTAGAGTAGATCTAAAATTTAGCAGCGAGCGAGAGTGGCTTGGTAATCTAATAGGTAAGATTTTTTTCAATTTTAATTAGCATGACATTCCATAATTCTGTAGAAGTAGCTTAAAAAGAAAAAGGAATACCAAGGAAGCGAAAAATTTCCCCATGCTGAATCCTGGACCAACCAAACTGGGAAAACCAGGGTGGGTCTGGAAGGGAAGATTGCCTATAACACAAGGTTTTATGCCACTGAATGGCCGAGCCCGAAGCCAGACAGAAAGTGTCTAAACACTGCAAGGCTACCTTGATATTATCTTCCTCCTCAAGAAGAGTGAGGAAAGAATCATCAGCAAAATGGCTATTAACCAGCTGCTGAGTGGTATTGGGAAGAGAAATCCCATGAACACTACCCAGCAAAATTGAATGAGCTAATAAATAGCCAAAGCCCTCAGCTGCCAGAACATATAATGAAGGAGCAAGAGGGCATCCTTGCCGTATGGATCTGTAGAGCCCAAAAGTGGAAGACTGTCGGCCATTAATGGTGATGCAAGCAGAGGCATCCCTGAAAAGCATCTACATGGATTGAAGAAATCTGGGGCCGAAACCCAGAGCATGAAGCATAGCAAGAATAAAAGGCCATTCAATACGATCATAAGCTTTAGCAAAATCAATTTTGAGAAAAAGGGCTTTCTGTTGTGACTTACGAGCCCATTCCATACCTTCCCAAATAGAAATGATATTGTCCAAAATATATCTGGACTTAATAAAACTAGTTTGTTTAGGTCGAACAATCTGAGGGAGGATGTGGCGAATCTTAAGAGCTAGCGCCTTAGAAATGATCTTGTATGAGACATTAAGCAGGGTAATAGGCCGCTAGTTGCAAATATCCTCAGGATCCCCTGCTTTGGGGATGAATTTAATGTTGCCTTGATTGATAATTTCTCCGAGGGACTGAGAGTGATATGCTTCAAGGTAGACCTGGTGCAAATTAGGACCGATGGCATCCCAGAGTGTTCTTATAAAACTCACAGGAAACCCATCACAACCTGGAGCTTCGTCATTAGCCATGGTGAAGACAGCTTCCTAGAGATCTTGCAAAGTAAGAAGCTGGTCACAGAAAGCTCGTTGGGAAGGTGAGACACATTGAGGCACAACAACAATGCAATCCGCAAGAGCTTGCTCGCTTGCAAGAGAATATCCATGAGTGGAAAAAACTTGTTCATAATGATGAACAAAGGCTTGTAGAACATCAAGAAGCTCAGTGAGAAGAGATTGACCCTCCTTGATTCTGGTTATGCCCACATTAGTGTTGCGGGCACAGAGGGCCGCAAAAAACTCTTTGGAAGCTTGGTCTCCAACTTTTAACCAGTGTAATTGAGCCTTGATCTGAGCACCTCTGGCAGCATAGTTATCTACAATTTTCTTTTCTTGCCACAATTGGGCAAGTTGAAATTGCAAACTCTCATTGAATGGATCCAGAGCTAAGTTCTCTGTAGCAGTACATAGGGCTTTGGTGTTGGCATCATAGAATTGACAGCGATAGATGGCAAGCTATCTACCATAAATACGTAGAAAGCATGATGTACGCCTGATGGCATCATTCCACCATTGAATCCAGCCTACAGAATGCGATGGCCGAGGCTCAAGGTTCCAAACCCGATGAATGTGGGCCACCATAGAGGCATGAGTAAGCACGGAAGTATTAAAAAAGAACTGAGTGGTGGGAGGACATGCCTTAGCTATTTTCCATACAATATTAAATTGAATGGGGAAGTGATCTGACAAGGTCACATCAACAAGAGGAGTAACCGACAAGGCTTGTTTTTCGGAAAAAGAGAAAAAAGATTGTGCCATAATCATGGCACGATCAAGACGTTTATGAATCCTATCAGAAGAAACTCTAAAATTAGACCACGTATGACAAAAGGCCTAATTTATTATGCATATAGTACCAGGCTTCCCATTCGCCAGCTATCTAGCAGAAAGGAAAAATGCCATCTTTGTCAGAAGCCACCTCAACCATATTAAAGTCACCACAAAAAAGCCAAGTTGCAGGTGGCAGAGAATCCACAAGCCAACGCCAAAGATGAGATCTTTCAACAGCATCATTGGGAGCATAAACATTAACTATGCCAAAAGAATGATTCTCGATAATGAAAGTGGCCCAAATAGATCGCTGCATGGGATCTGAACCATGATTGATTAAAAAAACTGCCAATGAGGAGAAAGGAGAGTAACCACTCCACCTCGGCCAGCTTCGTGCTAAGAACAAAGAGCCAGGCTCTTTGGCCAGATAACTTTGCAAGCAGCATCAAGCAAAAAACCAGAGATTTTAACTTCCTAGAGACATAAAACATCCAGAGGACTAACACGACGATGAACATCTCTGACAAAATATTTTCTAGGTAGGTCTGTCAAACCCATAACATTCCATGAGATGTACTTCATGAGGAAACAACGTTGTCCATACCATCACCTTCCCCAAGGGAAGCAAAACTATTAGATAAATAAGCAAAACTACTCCCGGGAGGTTCCATGAAAACATTTCTGCATTTTTCAGCCATACCCTCCTGAGCAGCCTCAGCACGCCCTGCAGGGCTGCGAGAGCGGTGAAGGATAGAGGGAGTGGAGATCATGGCAGCAACTTGAGGTGTGCGAACCCAAGGAGGGTTACCACTAGAATCCAAACTCGCTTTCCCTTGCTGGTCAGGGTTTGAAACGTTGTCATCATGAGAAGCAACGCGAGGCGCTACCGGAGTTGGCGACTGGGAGGTGGAAGTCGAAGCGATAGGTTTAGCCTGTTTGTTCTTGCGGCCGACTGTTACCAAGTCATCCTTCTTGGTGTCCTCCTTTTTACCAGTATCAGCGGGCCGTGAACCAGAAACCTTAGAAGGAGGTTTGGGTCGAGGAATTGCCAAAGGGCAATCCTTGATCTTGTGCTCTGCGGATTGACAACGATAACAAGTGTTGGGAAGGTTAAGGTAAAGCACCTTCTGAGAGAAGATGGTGTCACCAACTTGAATCTCAACAGTTTCTTTAAGGTCTCGAGAGAGGTCAACTTCAATACAGAGCCTCTTCTGAGGCCGAGGATTGAAAAAATGGTCATGCTCACTACAAATAACCCTACCTAGCTTTTGTGCAATGGCATGCATGAAAGGCCAACAAGGTAGAGGGAGACCAGGAAACTCAACCCACACAAGGACTTTTAATTTCTTTTCGTCAGAGACAGAAAAGTCTATAGACCAACGCTGGAAAACTAAAAGGGAGGCCCTAATATTCCAGGGTCCTTTGGTAAAAATAGCATCCACATGAGTGGGATTGGAAAAACGAAACAAAAAGAAACCCTTGGTGAGACTCTGAATGCCATCCAGACGGATTCCATGAGGAGTCCAGGCTTTCGCTGCCCAATCCTTAATCATATGTCCAGGAGGGTTGCGGCCCAGAAAATAGCAAATAAGGGTATGTGTTTCAAACAAAGAACAGACATCATCAAACTCATTAATGGGCAAAACAATATTAGGTTCAGACATACCTCGTGGAACACTTTGGGAACAAATTTGCGAGGTCTCTTGCTTGGCGGCGCCATTATCATCTGTCACTAAAATAGCTTCAGCATCTACTGCTGGGCTAGTGGTGGTCGGGGCCATAAATACTAAGCTTATTCCCGCAGTAAATGTGGTATGAAAAGACAGGAGGACTCAGAATAGCAATGCGACCCTAAACCCTAGCAGAGAAAAAAAACCAGCATCCTCTTCATTTCCTAGTTATCTTTCGATGGTAAGAATATTGTCAAAAATCGAACTATGAAACTGACAAACTTATTTCCAAACCTGGACGAGTATGTGTAAAAACATCCAATTATTTAGACCCTTTCCGTCTTCCAAATACGCACCTTCCACCTGCAAACGTGAGATTGGCTCAATAATTTCAAATTTATATTGACTTAAAACTTGATTGACTCGAAAACGGAAATTAAACACCTCAGTCGGGTCAAGGAAACTGGGAGTTAAGCCACCAAGCAATCTGCCGGTGAAGCCTTGCCTGATGTTACCGATGAACAGCTATCAACCTTAATAATTCTTAATCAATTGTAATAAAATAAAGTTTTAAATTAACAAAATAATTAAGACCGATATTTTATGACTAGATGTCCTTTTATATCTGTACTAGTAGAGAATAAATCACATTAGAATTTTATCTCTTATACTCTCAAATTCTCTCCTTATTTGTGTTTGCTACAGATATCATGGCATATCCTCCATATCCTTCAATGGCATCTGCTCCATATCCTTCAGTGGCATCTCCTCCAACAGTACCTTTATCTGAATTGAGTAAGGAATTTCGTCAGGCATACGATCTGATGGTAGCATTCTTTGCCTTACTATGCTATGGTTATTTTAGTTTTCTTGTAGGGTTCGATGTATGGAGGGCATTTAAAAAACGGTCAACTTGGCTGCCAGGGAAGGCCTTTGCTCTCACCGGTGTAACGGTGCAGATAATAGTTTGGTGGACCAGTATAGGTAAGCTTTTCAGGAATCTAAATGTAGAAATCAATGAGGCTACCCTTTATATTGGCTTCAGCCAGATCGTCGTCAGTGGAAGAGTCGCTGTGTGTGTTTTTGTAGGCTATCTGCTGCCTGAAATGTCTGCTTCAAGTGTCAGAGCTTTTCTCACGTTAGGAACGGCTATAGGCCTTCAAATTGTGTCTGAACTTGTCTTTTTTAGTGAGAAAAAAAGATATAAAAGACTTTATACGGGTGAGTCGGCAAACGATCTTATGAATTGGGCTGCGCTGGTAGATAAAATCATATTGTCATGTGTTATAGGGCTTGGGTTAATACTAGGATGCACAGTTCTAGCTATTAAAAACATTCGGGGTCTTTTGAGGCAAAGAATTTCTACAGTTTTGTCTGTCCCAGAAGAGGATGGGTTTCAATCCTCAGTTATGTCGTGGAATGATTTTGAAGATGAAGTACTGAGGTCATGGCTTATTGCTCGTATTTGCCGCCCTGATTATGTGATAGCTAGGTCAGTCTTTAGTTCAGGAGTTGGGGTACTAGTCACAATTTGTGTCATATTGTCCATCTTGTCAAACACTTGCCATAACATAGTTTTTGTAGATTCGAACAAGGAAATTATTTATGTATTTGTTCCACTCTTTAGCTTCATCATAGTAGGATGGGTTTTCATTAGCTGGAGATGGTTGGCTGCCCAGTTATGTTTTCGTGGCAAGGACAAAGATGGAGGACACAATTGGAAAAGGCATTTCTCCATGGAGGATTTCTGGACAAGCAACACTATTGCTTTGATTCACATGTACGACTTAAAAAGAGATCGGGAACGATTTCAAGATGATGAAAGATCAAGCCCAATGAAGTCCATGTTAAGAAAGTTGAAGAGCTTGCCAACAAAGATGTTTTCCAAAGTCAGGTTGCGCAAGCTGTTATCTTTGGTGTTGATTCTTCAGAAAGGTGTGGTCTTATTCAGCAAGGTTTGTGGACTTCTGTCCCATGTTACTGTTGGTAAACATGTTTATTGGTGTCGTAAACACCTGCTGAAGGGAGGTCGACTTCAACCACCTGAAAAGTACGCAAATGATTTGAAGTGCATATGTTTGCCAGGGGAAGATTCGTCTGATTTGTGGGAAGCCAACAAAATGGCTTTTAAAGAAGTAGAGCATCTAATTCAGAAAGGACGTGATAAAGGTGGGTCAAGTACGGAAATCAACTCATTTTTTGGGCGATGTTCTCTGCAGTGGGCAGAGGATGGGACACAGCTTCTAAGCATGCTTAACAAAATACAACTTCCTTCATTTCCAGTTGTACAAATACAGTGTGTGCAGATGACAGTTGTGTCACTCATCAAAATCTTCATTGAACTACATAACGCCAAGTCAGATCGTTTAGGTAAAGCTTTGAAAGCTTGTGGTGAAGTATGGGGTTTGTTGAGCTTCGCAGATGACTGTCATATTGATCTCCAAGCCAATGAAATAAGCCTCCTAGCTGATTTCAATGGAGGCAAGGTTGAAGTTTGCATAGCCGCAGAAAGAGAGTTCTACAAGCTGCGTAATGAGTATGAGAAACTTTCTCCTGGTTCTGAAGATTATGGTACCAATGGTAGAGATGTGCCTAGTATTCTAGAGGGTCTATCCAGAGACAGCCAAATTGAGGTTTCTGCAAATTTGTGTGATTCTAAAGATTGGCCGAAAATAGTACGAAGCGACACCATCTACAAACTGTGCAATGAAATGCTGAGTAAGGATATTCCCGGTTTTGATTTTGTGGCATGGACAGAAGAAGCTTTGAGAAATGTTATTGCTTGTTCTATGTCAAGGCTACCAAATATATTTGTAAAGCAATGTTGGAAATGGGCACAAGAGTATGAGGAAGATAAGCTATGGGAAGTAAGTCATCTGGTAGGAAAATGCAGGGGAATGATGGAAGCGTGGGGTCTCAAACCGAAAGCAATAATGAATACAACAAAGGAGTGGACAATCCAAGTCATGGAGTCGACCGACTGCGCAGCTGATCTTTAATTGTCTTCTAAATTTTTAGTGAGTATGTTGTTATCTGTAATCGTCTTCTAAATCTTTAGCTTGTGAGTGTGTGAGATGTTTTCATCACTTGTCATGTAGTGTGGGAGATGTTACCATTAAGTAAGTAGGTTTTTTTGAATAAGATTGCTTTCATAAGTCTATTATGCTATAGCATGACAAATGTATGTTGTAATTTAAATGTATATTTTGATAATAGTAGGTATTTTTGTAATTGGGAAGAAAAATCAGATAGTTAAATGTATACCTAAATGTATATCTATTGTAATCTATGTGTAGTAAGACAAATAGAACAATTCATGGTGTTATAGGCTGAATTTTTCTTTGTTTATTTTGTATTAAATGGTTTAAATATTTAAGGTGTATAGAGCTTTACTTTTTTTTATATATGAAGTACTTAATAGATGAGATATTTTTTCAATTGTTCTTAAAGACTTTACCTTTTATTAATTTGAGGTTGTATAACATTTTATATTTTTATATTTTACAAATAATAAAATCTAACTTTGATAGTATTTAAATACTGTATTGAACATTTATAAAAAGAAAATTGATTAAAAAATTTAACGATACTTGTTATATGCATTTTCTCAGAAGTTTTAAAAGCTACTCAACAAATTCAACTTCTACACATCTTTCAATCAATCATTTAATTCCATTTGACTACACCTCCTCTTGGCATTCTGTCAAACAATTCAGTTGCATTGTGTATGGTTGTACATTTTAATTCCATGGCTTCTTGTATATGCTTTGACCAGATGTCCTTAACTTGTTTACTAACTCCCTTCTTGGTGTAGGTGGTCAATATCTTTTGCATTACCAAGTGCATTGAATTTTCTAAAGAATCTTTTACAATTTTTTTTAATTTTTTTTTCATAATTGCATAATCATTACTTATGAAGTGACATTCCTTTGAGCCAAATTGTCAAATAGTTTGATTATTTTTTCAAATCTTGTAAAAGCTCATCTGTAGTTATTGTTTTTGACGACAACTGATCTCTACATACAATGTTCAAGATGATTACAGATGATCATATTATTTGTACTTTTGAAAAAAAAAAAAAAATCTTATTGTAATTTGTACTATTTGAACTCTTCAGCATTCAGCTGTCCAGACTCATTTGTGTCTCCATGCAATGCTTTTCAACCCTTGTTTTGTCTCCCAGACTTTTTGGCTTCATTAAGCCTCCTTAAAGTTGATATATCTTATATATTATTTTCTTTTAACTAATATATTTATGCATTTTTTTAAAAAGAAAATCTTGAAAATGTTGTACACGAGAGAAGGAGGTGTAGTTTGGATTTACACCAGAAAAGTGCATTTGCTAGAAAGAAAGTTAGTAAAGCCTCGACAACAATTCAATTTTATACATTTTGTGCAGTCATTACACTATGCAATTACATCTCTTTGAGTTATATTGTCAAACACTTCACATGGCCGCGCATGAGATGCAATCTATTAAGCCATTCAGTCAAACAGTTTGCATGTCTTTCTACTGAGGTACTTAAAATTATAATATGTGACAAAATATCCCTTCAATTATGTCTTGATGTATACCTCTTCACTTTGTAGAGTGAGTGTAACAAATAAAAGGGAATTTGGCTTCACACCTGCCAATTGTTGGAGATTGTAATCCCAGTTACCGAACAGCACAGTCAACCTGAAATCATCTGTATGCACATTCATATCTGTAGTTAGTCCACAGCATGATTACATAAAAGCATCAAGACTGATCTTGCCATATATTTGAATGGAATTTCAGTTCGCTCCTCCAAACTGTCTATTGTATAATCTGCAAATTCACATATTTTGTGGATAGTGTGAAAATATTATTTTAGGTTGTCTTCTCCTCCTCCGTAGCTCTTTATATTTGTTATATATTACACTACTTTGTATTTTTTATTAAATTCTTAGTGAGTCCTGCTTGATGGAGACGTAAAATGTTATGCAATATAGAATTGTAAGAAGCTAAATCTGTGGAAAAGTTCTCAGTCGGATGTAATGTTTCATGTTTTGTTTTCATTTATGCTCCACTATTTCCTACACCAATTGCATTTGCTTGAAAGTTTTAAAAGGCTTTTCAACCCTTTCATTTTGTGCATCGTGCTTGCTAAGTCACCGACAAAAGCCGCATGCAGGAAAAAAAATCTGTAGATTTCTCTTCGCGCCAACGAATAGCATTTGCTTGAAAGTTATTGAAGCTTTTCCAACAAATCTACTTATGTATATCTTGCAAACTTTACACTATGAATGTGCATATTCAGTTTACTTGCCCCCATATAGCATTACTTGGAGACTTTGGCATTGGTAAAAGAATTTGGCTTTACGCATGCCAATTGCAATTGCTTAAAAGTTCTTTAAAGACTTTTCAATAAATCCATTTTGTTCCCATCCAACAAACATAACATTCATTGTACCCACGCAATTGCAATTTCTAACTTTACACTATGGTGGTAGATACCGAATCGTTTAGATCCTTTGCATGCTGCAAAAAGCACTTGAAGATGAAATTACCTCACTGCCTCCATTTTACCAACTACTTCATTCAACTTTGTACCACTAACAAGTGTAAAAAGGGTCTTGATAAGGGGTTTGACAAGGCGAGTCAGTTTTCGGGCCTAAAGATGGGAACTGGCTCTTCATCAGTAATCAACCCCAAGCGGTTCAACAAAGTACAATGGTCCTAATGAAGATCTCAAAGGCACAACTGGCAGCACGAAGCATCCCGATGAACAAGGGGTGCCTATGTAAAAGGAAAGGAAAGGAAAGGTCCTTTTATAGTCCACTATACCAGCCATATGCTTTTGGGTCTACATATGGTGACAGCAATATGAGACTACCCCATACTCCTTGCAGAAGGCATCCATTATGCTACAAATGAGGTGTACATATCCTACCCCCAGTGGGATTTGAACTTGTGAAGAACCACTATGCACACAGATTGTGGCTAAATGCTATTGGTAGAGCATTCAAAATACCATTTTTAAATTCACTACAAGTTGAAATGAGATCTATCATTACTTTTAAAATGATAAGGAGTACAAAGGTTAGGATTTTTAAGAAATGAGAGAATCTAAGTATTGAGGAAGGCTTGGTTTTCTTTCGAAGTAAGATCACTTTAGCAATTAAGAAGAGTGTGTGGTTAATGTTTGTATCCAAATTTTGAATGATTAGTAAATCTCTTGAATGTTCAGAAAAAAATTATTTTGCTAAAAAAGATTATGTAAAAGGAATATTCTCTAATAAATTTTATGATAAAATTTTGACAATGTGAGACACAAATTGCACATAAATTTTGACCAATATAATATTTTTATCACAAAATTTTGTTAGAATGAAAAATCGACTCCAAAACCTAAAAAACTAGTATGAAAATTAAATTTTTTATGAAAAATCTACAATAAAAATCCATACTTTGAAATCTCAAAATTCAAGAAGTGGGTTGCTGTGAAAAGTGGTTGCATTTCTTAAAATGACATCAGGAACATGCCATAAATATTTAATGATAAAATATTCAATCAGAAATGTTGATGAAGAAAAAAAAAATACATAAACCAATCCAAGATTATTAAACCTCAAATATTTTATTATTAAGATAGATTTTCAACAATGCGTAATCTTGTTATAAAAGAATATTAAAAGGGCAACAAAAAAATTAAGAACTATATCAGAACATCCTTCTGGATTTGGGCTATTTCATTCGCCATCACTTAGGGGTTTGCAGACAACGGGGATGTGTTCTGTGAGTCCGTCGTCTTATCTTCAAACAACTTCTTCTTGGAAAGGTCCATGGTGGCCATAGTGAAGCTGGCTGAGACTTGGGGAAAGTTGTGGCTCTTCTTATCCCCATCCAGATCTTGAGGGTCTTTGCCTTTTTCTTTCTCCTTGATCTTTCTTTTCTTCCCCTTTTTAGTATTTCCACTGGTGCTGATTTTTTTAACCTCCACCTTCTCTGACTCTTCAGCTTCCTCCTCATCTTCAATGTACCATTTCCTAACCACTTTCTTCTTGAATTGGGTTTTTGCAATTCTATGGGACCTCCTTCTTCTCTCATTATCTTCCTCGTCCTCCTCAGACTCAATAGTGATTTGGGTGCCACCCATGGACCCCGCATTTACCTTCTTAGTTTTTTTTTAGGGTTTTGGAGGAAGACAATGGGTTAGAAGCACACGTTGCCTCCATAGGTCCCTTCGGCATGGTAATACCCTATAAAGATAAAATTTTGGGGGGACACAAGGCAAGGTGGAAATTATAAAGGCGGAGGATAAGCCCTTGGTGGAGGATGCAATAATTTTGCTTGGATTTTAACTTTTCTCTCACATCCAAAACCGTGGTTTCAAGAGAGTGAAGAAGGTAAAAAGGGAAGGATATAGTATCATTGTATCTGAAGTGATTAAGCAGAGGAAAGTGGTAGTTGTAGCAAGTGCTGAAACGGCCTTCCAGGGTAATGTACTTCATGAGAATGGGGCAAACATCATTCCATGGGCTAGGAAGCTCCTCCCTTTTAAATCTTCCACGGATTGGAACTGGAACCTCCATTTTCTTGAAGAATCTTGCCTTGCCATAGTCATCGCGGCTCTTCGTAATATTTTTCCACTTTTTCCTCTCTATGGAAAGCCCCATAGCTTGGGCTATAACTTCTTCATTTACCTTGAAGGTAATGTCATTAATAGTAACTTTGCGCTCAGTCCAAGTTTTAACCAGCTGCATGGAGATAATTTCATCACATCCTCCCATAGCTTCCATGTAGGGGTAAAACCCTTCTTCCTTTAGATAGGTTACCGCACACTGGTTTTTGAGAAAACCCACCTCAATCCTAGGGGGTTCCACCCTCACCATATCGCTGCCCATATCAGAGCTATTCTCAGGATTAACCTCAATCTGTATCTCCACTGACATACCACCCTTCACTCCTCCACCCAACACTCTCAGAACCAGAGTCTTGCGAAATCTACCAATGCAAAACCAGAGGCCGAAAATACACAAGACAAAAAACCAGATGTTGTTAAAGGATTTGTAAAGAGGAAAATAATGTGGTTCATCACCTACATAGAGTTTTTGTATAATAGAGATACATATAAGAGATCTATGCCATGATTTAACCCTTTACATTTAATTTGTATAATGATAATGATGGATAGACTTGGAATTGAAAGCAAAGATTAATGGAGTAAAATACCTACCTCACATCATAGCAGATCAGAAAATGCCATTTTTTGAAGCCTGTGTTGAGTTTCTAGAAAATATAAGACCAGATCTAGAATAGAAACACAGAGACAAACAAAACCCAGAAATATTTTTCCATTCTGAGATAGTTCTGATTTGCACCCTCAAGTCAATGTCAGCATTGGCTATTTCTGATTGCGCCCTAGGGAAGAATCAACCTAAAAAGTCTTAGAATGAAATTCTATTTTTGGATCACAAAATTTTTCCAAAAAGGGTATCCAAATCTTTACTCTAATTTACTATTTCTGAGTCTGTAACTCCCGAAACTGTACCTACAAATATCTGAAAAAGAGGGGTTTTGGGGTGGCTATATAGGCTTTTGCCTTAGTCAAACCCGCATTTTGGTGATCTTGACCTCCATGAATAGCTGAATATGGTAGAATGTATGTGTGTGTGTTTCTCTTGGAAAGAGCTTTGAATGTGTAATGCCAAGATCTAATCCTCTAGATTAAAACCCTAACATGAATCGAAAAATGAGAAAGCAATGCATAGATTTGAATGTGATAAAGAAAGCATACTAAGCCCCGAAGGCTAAAGTACTCCTACCAAAATCACAATTTGTAGTTTCTACCCAATGATAAAATCATTTGAATACTTGAAGGTTGAAAATGGCAGATCCAAGAACAAGGAAGGAAGGGAGAAGCTTTTCTTGTTCCAAAGAAGATCCATAATGGCTCTGTCCACAAAAGTTCTTGTATGTCTTAATGCATCATCATGTCTTGTCCTCCTATATCATAAAATTTATTTCTTGCCTCGTTATCATGTCATAATCATAATTGCATCATATCATTTTATGATTCTTTTTTATGTCCAAATGAAGGCAAAAGAGATTGTTTATATAGAGATCTCAATATAGACCTCCTAGGGCAATGCAAGGGACCCAAATTCAAATTTCACCTTGAATTATGGTCCAATTAAAATCACCATCCAAGGAAGGGATGTATTAACCTAAATATCAGGGAAAACACTTCTGTATCCAGACCCGGGGACCTATTTTAAGTTTTAGAACCCTGATAGGCTCTAGATTTGAAAGCGGGGACCACCTCCTGACATAGGTCAATTTCAACCTCAGCCTTGACCTAGGTCAAGGATGACCTTAGCCTTGACCTAGGTCAAGGTCAACCTTGACCTTGACCTAGGTTAGGGTCAACCTCAATCCTAAACTAAGGTTTCATTCTAGTCTCCTTGGAAAATCTACACGATTCCCAGGTCAATCAGGGACCTAGGAAGGTGAGAAAACACACCAAGATGTTGGATAGAGGCATAGAGGCCAAAGAGTAAGTATGATGAAGATTTAGTAGAGCCAATATATAGGTTCTACCCAAAAATGGAGTCATAGAAAAAGGGAGATTAAGGAGGACCCAAAAAGGACCCTAACCCTAATTTCACCTAGAAATGTAGAATCAAGTGCATGTGCATCCTAAATGCAAATCTAATATGAAAATGTACTAAATGAGGGTGCTAAACCTACCAAAATGGAAGTTCTTCCATTTTAAGACAATACATTTAGCCCCCACTTTAGCTTAGATATGAGACTACGTGAATATGCAAGCTAAAGTAAGAAAACATTATAAAGTAAAAGGGATATAACAAAGTCCTCAACGTGGAGATCCTGCAAGAAACCGTTAGTATTCTCAACCTGCAATATAAAAGGTTAATGAAAATCCATAGATCACCTAAGCCTTACTGAGATGGTTTTGAGAAGTGCAAAGAGCCCCTTATGCCCCCCTGTTTTGGCTCACTAATTCTAAAAGGTGAAACAGGGTGATAAAGTTAGATCTATACACTAGACATGCAATTTATTGAAAAGTCCTTTCCTAAACCATTTAGGAGGATTCAAAATATTCCTAAACTGACTTAAGAGGTTAGGTATCTGAATCACGATTCCAATGCCACTAACGACACTAAAAATGGAGCTACCAAACTTGAAAGTTATGATGAAAAGAGTGAATGCTTATCTAAATGTATGTGAAAGGAAATTTGAATTTGACCTAAGTAAATTAAAATGAAACCCTAATAAAACCCTAATTTGAAGCTATAAATAAGATGAAGAACACTTACCTTCTCTTTCTTACAATTTTCACAGCTTGGAATCGAGCAGCCAAATGCCAAAGAGAGAGGAACTTCGAGTGAGTCACATGGAGGTCCTGAGAGAGTGCCTTGCTAGCAAATAGCCACGGCCTGAGGTAGGTTCCTTGTTTGATGTTTTTGATTGATAAATTCATATTTTATAGGGAAGGTCAACCTTGACCCAAAAAGGTCGACCCTACCCAGTTATGTCGACCCTGGCCTGTATAGGTAAAACATAACAGGGAAGGTCATGTTCTTTCTAGGAATAAAGTTGACCCTGACCCAAAAAGGTTGACCTTGACCCAAAAAGGTCGACCTTGACCCAAAAAGGTTGACCTTGACACAAAAATATTGACCTTGACTAGGTCAAGTGATAAATTTAGTTGTTTGATGATAGATTATTGGTATGTTGTTGTTTGTGCTGACATGATTTTGTCTGTCTTTGAGAGCACCCCTTTGGAGGGCTTCTACTCACTATCAAAGAGAACTTATCCAAGCTATAGAAGGATGAGATATAGCTATTGAAAGATGTGGAATTGTACTGGGTAGAAATCCTAGCATAGATGAGATTCCATTGGTCCATGATATCAGCCATGATAGAGAGGTGGGACGAGGACACTTGTTCCTTCCATCTTCCATCAAGAGAGATCACGATCACATTGGAGGATGTTTACAAGATCCTATGACTTCCAGTCTGAGGTGAGCCTATTAGACTGAGAGTGTAGTGAGGTCCTCCCTAGGTGTTTTCAAATGGAGAGTATTGTTTGGGATGAGTACCACAGATGAGGACCCGATCACATCAGATCACTCTATCAACCATACTAGCAAGTCTAACACCCTTCGTATGGAGAGTGATGCTATGTATACTCTCTTTGGTTGTAATACCCAACACAAAGAGTAAAATTTTCTTAGCACCATTCACCCATATCGTACGTAGGATAGAGAGTGATAGGATTGTTTTCTCATGGGGCTGTAGCATGTTAGCCCATCTTTACCATGAGTTGAGTCAGTTAGTGAGATTTCGGCGAGAGAGTCTTACGGTGTGCACCTTGCTATAGGTTTGGATGTTTAAGCATTAAACATGTAATCAGCTGTAGGGTTTTCTAGTGATGGTAGATTCAAGTACACTGAGATCCTTTGCATATCTGCTAGCAGATGTCTGGCAATACGGTAATATCCTTTTTTGGAGGGTACACTTTGACCGTATACCAGGTGTGGATGTGATATGGAGACCATACTATGGGATGAAAGGATGACCAGATACTCGACACCAATTTAGACACTCCTAGTAGCGCAAGATGCTAGAAGGTCCTACTAGTCATGCAGTGATAACATATTATTATGATAGAGTGATCAGGAAGCTTGGTTTGACACAGGGAGTCCCTCAGACAGTACCTCGGTACGAATACCCAACGAGATATTATCAAAGAATCGGTGCCATACACTGCCCTATAGTAGAAGATATTTTAGATAGAAATACAAATGAGACTGAGGATATAGAGGTGGATCCTACCGTATCCCACCCTAGGGTGAGAAGATAGTATATCAGTTACTAGAGTCTACAGGGGACCCATCCCATCTTCCCTGATGACTATCCTACAGGTGATCCAGGTATTTTAGAGAGGATGCACCAAGGCGGTGACACACTAAAGGAGGAAGAGGATCATAGATATGAGGAGTCCATCCCCGAGGAGGATCCCATGGAGGAGGAGAGGGTAGGGGAAAGAGAAGAAGAGAGAGCAGATGAGGAAGTACATGAGGGGGCAGAGGATATGCCCCCAGGTGGTGGTACAGATGAAGATAATTAGGTGATCCATGATGTACCATTGATATCACAATGACCTCCCTGTGCACATATAGAGACACCACCACCTAGACCTAGATGCAATGAGCGAGGAGAGCGTAGTCACTCCATGCCCCCACCATCTAGATCCTTTGGTGATACCCAGGAGGGAGATCTAGGTATGATTTATGTAATAGATTAGAATATTTTAAGTAAATGTTTTTTCTAGAAGAAGTACTTAAAGATAAATGTGTTTGAATTGTATAGCTAGTGTAATGGAGTGGAGGAGCTTTGTATCTGAGGTTATGAAGGATCCATGTTTATTCTACTAACTACTAGCTAGAAATCGAGAGTCCCTTATTGGGTAGAGAGATCCCGGTCAAAATGCAGATATTTTTGCATGCATCCATTGAGAGATGAGGTTATGCATAGAAAGAGAAGAGAAATTTATGGCTAACCTACAAAGAGCTCAAGAGTGCAACTATGAGATGAGAATATCGAGGAGTCGTGCACAGACTACCATGCTGAGATCTTCATCCTCACACCACATAGTAGAAAGAGCTGGGAGCCATTGACCCACAGAGCGTAGAGATTGATAGCCATGGCATATGTGCCATATATGTAGCAAACTCATGAATATTTATATATGAAATTTTTTTCTTGCCTAGTTAGTTCTATGGTTGATTACTTGTTCTTTTCATAAACACACAAAAAAAACATAAAGAAAGAATGAATTGATGTATGAATGTATGCAAATCACATAGCCTACAAAACAGACATAACTATTCTATAGAGAATACATAAATACATGAAAAGAAATTTGATGTATTAGGGATAATAACATTTGAGATGCATAATATTAATAGGTTCCTTGAGGGGAACACTATTCATATTAGAAATCTTATAAGCACCTCAAGTAAAATCCTCAATTACCACAAAAGGTCCAAGCCAATTAGTGCTAAATTTCCCCTTTTCACCAGGTAAAGAATTTACATTCCATTGATTTTCATATAAAACTAAATCACCTACAAAAAATGATCATTCAATGACCTTATGATTATACTATTTTTTAAGTGATTTATGATAAGCCTTAATATGCTCCAAAGCATTTATTCGTTGTTCATCCAAAATTTCTAATTCTTGTAATCGTTGTTCCCAAAAAGTATCTTTATCAATTATCCCATGGAATGAAACACATAAAGAAGGTATTTACAATTCCAATGGCATAATACCGTCAGTACCATAAACAAGATTATAATGATAAGTACCCATGGCAGTGCAGACACTAGTTCTATAACCCCGTAAAGTGTAAGTAAGTTGAGTATGCCAATCTTTCGCATGCTTATTGACAATTTTTCTTAAGATTTGTTCAATAACTTTGTTTGATGCTTCAGCTTGACCATTAGATTGGGGATAGTAGGGAGTAGAAAATCTATGTTAAATATGATATTTCTCCAAGAATTTTGTGACTTCTTTATTCTTGAATGAAGTGCCATTATCTGAAACTATCGTTGAAGGAATACCAAATTGTGCTATAATATGATTAAGAATAAAATTACAAATAACATCCGCAGTAGTAGAATGGAGAGGAATAGCCTCTACCCACTTTGTAAAGTAATCTGTATCTGTGAGGTTCTATGTATGTCCTTGAGAAGAAGCTGGTGAAATTTTTCCAATAAGGTCAAATCCCCATATACTAAAAGGCCACGGAGCAACTTGATTACAATGCTCACGAGTAGGAGCATGAGTTAAATTACCATGTTTCTGACACTAAGGACACTTCTTAACAAATGTAAAAGAATCTTGTTCCATTGTTTACCAATAGTATCCCATTCAAAGAAGTTTAATAACTAGATATTTCTCACCAAAATGTCCCCCGCAAGAACTATACTAAGCTTCTACTAAAGCTATTAGAACCTCAGTTCTACCAAGACATATTAATAGAAAACCATTATAATAACATTTTTAAAGGGTATCACCCAAAATAATATAGTGTGCTACAAGCTTCCTAATACGGTTACGTGTGTTCCTTGTTGCTGATTCAGGAAATGTATTGTCTTTCAAAAAGTGAAATATATTTGAATACCATTCATCCAAATGCAAGTTAAAACAATCAACAGTAACCCTATTAGAAATTGCAGGGTGTTTAAGAGTGTGTATAGTAAATTGGAATTCTTTGGCCTTATTCCCAAGACAAACCAAAGAAGTGGCACTTTCCATGGGGTATGCGTGTTGATTATCTTTCCTAGGTAGGGTTTGAATCGTATAAGAATAAAATTGTGAAAGAATATCAAGAGCCAAATCTTTATATTGTGACATTTTATCATTCTTAGCCTGATAACCCCCTTTGATTTGTTCAACAATCAATTGTCAATCCCCATAAATTTCCAAGTTTCTAAAATGAAGGGATGAAGCTGCCTGTAAGCCAGCTATAAGGGCTTCATACTCTGCAATATTGTTAGTACAAGGAAAGGTAAATTTATATGACATAGGGATTGGTTTCTTTGTAGGAGGGACCAAGATAATGCCAACACTAGAACCTGTTTTACATCTAGAACCATCAAAATATAATTCCCAAACATCTTCTTTCTTAATAGTTAAAATATTCTCATCAGGAAATTCTATTGAGGTGACGTTTGTATTATAATGAGGACAAGGACCTTCAAATAGATAATTAGTTAAGGATTTTTCTTTAATTAACTTTTGAAGGATGAAATTTAGATCAAATTCTATAAGCAACATCACCCATTTAGCCAGACGACCAGCAAGATCAGTTTTTGAGAAAAGGTGTTTAAGAGGATCAAATTTAACAATCACAGTAACTTCAATGTTTAATAGATAATTCTTGAGTTTTTGACAAGCATAAACTAAAGCCAAGCATTTTCTTTCTAAATCGGTGTATCTTGTTTCATAGTCAAGTAAAGTCTGAGTGATGTAGTATATTGGTCTTTCATTTCCTTCGTTATCATGTTGAGCCAACAATGCACCCACAACATGGGAAGTAGCTAAAGTATATAGATAGAAAGGTTTATTAAATTGAGCGGGTTGAAAAATAGAAGGATTAGCAAGATACTCCTTAAATTTCTCAAAGGATTGTTGACATTCTTGGTTCAAAGAAAAAGTGGTATCTTTTCTAAGCAAGGAGGTGAAAGGCGTAGTTCTATCGACTGAGTTAGAAACAAAGAGATGAATAGATTGTATTTTTCCTTCTAAAATACGTAATTGAGAAATATTCTTAGGAGGCATGTTAACAATAGCATCAATATTTTCATTGTCTATCTCTATGCCTCACTTAGAGATTATAAATCCTAATAATTTACCAGAATCAACTCTAAAAGCACATTTCTTAGGATTTAATCTCATATTATAACTCCTAATCCTTTCAAATATTTGTCTTAAAATAAACACATGGTCCTCTCTTTGTATAGATTTCGCCAAGATGTCATCCAAATAATCTTCTAGAATTTGATGGATGTAATCATGGAAAATCAAAGTCATAGCATGTTGATAGGTTGCGTCTGCATTTCTTAATCCAAAAGGCATCATGACCCAAAAAAATGTTCCCCAAGGTGTGATAAATGTGGTTTTAAGTTGATCTTCAATAGGAATAAAGATCTGATTATTACCTGAAAACCCATCCATAAAAGATAATAAAGCATGACCTGCTGTCGAATCCACAATAATATCAATATTAGGTAAGGAAAAATCATCATTTACGAATGCTTTATTTAAATCTTGAAAATCAATGCACATCCTTATCTTATTCTCTCCTTTAGAAAAAGCCACAATATTAGAAATCCATTCAAAGTAATCAATAGAACAGATGAACCTAGCACCTAATAATTTTTCAATTTCATTTTTAACTAACAAAGCAATGCCCGGATTCATCTTTCAGATTTTTTGTTTCACAGGTTTGACATTAGGTTTAAGAACAATATTGTGAGTAACAATCTTAGGATCTATGCCTGGCATATCTGAGTATGTCCAAGAAAATATATCCTTATATTCAAGAAAGAGGGAAACCAATTGATCATTTTCATCTTGGCTCAAACATTTTCCCACTTTGATTTGGTTTTCAGAATCATTCTCATCCATTGAACTTATGTAGTCTCTGTTATTAATAAATTACTTTGTATGGGAGAGTCCATTGGCAAAAGATAAATATCTTGTTCGTCTCATTCTCCTTATTCAAACAATAAGGCTTTCTCCTTTTGTGATAAAATGTAGGTAGATCTTGATAAGCTCCTAAAAAATCAGCTAGGGCTTCATCCTCAGGAAAATATCAAAACTAGGTTTTTGATCCATATCCAGGAGAAGCGGATTAACCACTTTTAAAAGTCCCCCACAAATATGATTGACATTAAGAGGAAAAGAAGATGGTTTTTTAAAAGGATTGAATCCTAGCCCATAAATATAATCATAAACTTCATTTTCCAAGGGCACTTGTATACCTTATTCATATTTGCCACATCCTTTCCCATTGAATCCTGATTTCCTAAGTAAATGATAACCAAAACCATATCTATC
>MU222624.1:94446-109385 GCA_018584345.1 Thuja plicata
AATCACTCTAACCAAAGAACTTGTATTTGATGATGCCTATTGGGTTGAAGGTCTCAATCACAACTTGATGAGTGTGGCACAGCTACTTAATACTGGACTTAAGGTGGAATTCATGCATGGAAAGGCATAAGGGAGTGTATTTGGATGAGAACGATCACCAATTATCTGACTATCATGATTATATATGATCCATTCCAGTTGGCTTCTAGGGAAATCAATAGCAAGATGGATTATATCTAATAGGGTAGTATTATATCTATAAGGAGTTAGTTCAAAAAAAATCAAGATGGACTTAAGACATTAGTCAGATCATGAATACTATGAAAACTAAGAGGAAAGTGGCCTATGATATCTCTGCATCAAAAAAATGATATGATCTTTCTTATATTTTCTTATTAATGACTTTAAGACAACCAACTCTCCTTTAGTGAGATTTGAAGATAAAATATGGTATTTCTTTAGTACCTAGAAATACCTGCAAATCGCCTCATTCATCATATCCGCGTATTGGAACAAGATTTCCAATCAAATATCTTTCTAGTATCTTCTTCTGGCATTCTGTTCGCAATTATTTGACGTTTCTAACTATAGCAATGGTTGGACCTTTAGGAAGAAAATTTATGTCTTCGTCAAATATGTAAACAACATTTTCAGACTCTATTTCTTGAGGAATATGATAGAATTGTATTTCCTTATGATTTCCTAAGACAATACCACTTTTACAGAATTAAAAAAAAAAAAATTATTTAAAGAAATCCCATCCAATAATTATATCAGTTTCTATATTCTCATTCATCCAAAAGGAACACAAAGAATTAAACTCTCCTACATTGACAAGGCTTTTATGGGATCTTTTGTGTTAAGAGTATCTAATCCTTTTACATTGATATTTTATTGGGTACAATATGATAGTGAAAGAATGTGGCTTTTAGCAAAACCAATTTTTGGTGTGTTTAAGTGGTGTACATAAGTCCTCCTAGGCTCTAAACACATAATTTGCTTAAGTTTACTTTGGGACATGTAAACAATATTTCCCTCCCTGCAAATGACCATCCCTTCATGCCTCTCTCCTTTATTCTTTAAGGTTCTCATTTAAGTTGGTAGCATGCTCTACCACCAGTTGGCACAACGTGTGACTCGAAGCAATAATTTTTCTGCAAGACCTGACTACCCACTCGAGCATCACGTGTCTTTCAAACACTCACAATTTTCCTTTTTGGTAGGCTTGGTCCTTTTCCAAAGCTAGGCACGTGTCTGTCTCGTAAGCCTTTTGATAATTTCAGCCTCCTTCGGCCGTGGCTTTCGACGTCATTGCATCGCGTGTCCTAGTCTCTCCTTGTCGAATGCATTTTTTGATTATTCCTGAGCTTTTGAGGAAAGTACATATGTGTACACCTTGTGGAGATTACAAGATGGTAGTGTTAAAGCATGCGAGACTCTATGTTATTTAGTCATGCATCCTCCTGGTCACAACCAGACTAGCACACACATCAAAACATTCACGGCTTTGAAGTTGCCTTAACATTGTGAGATAAGTTGTTTTATGCTTTTTGAGGTTATATATTACATCCAAACATTGTGAGATAAGTTGTTTTATGACTTTTGAGGTTATATATTACTTATTTTCAGTTAGTTTTTTAGATACTCTTGTAACAGGGTGTTCTACTATGTTTTATTCCCTGATTTATTGATTCAAAGTTAATATATGCAATTCAAATATCAATTGTATGGTTTGTGAACCAACAATTGTTCTTTTCAGTCTCTTAATTTGAGTTAAACTTGATATGATTAATTGTTTAAATTATTTTGAATCGTGAATCAAGCGAAATCCTGTAGGATGATAGTCTTGCTTTATAGAAGTAAATTTTCTTAAAACTATCTCTGATCATATATAGGATTGCAAATACTTGACTCTATAGCCCAAATTTTCATTAGGCACTGATCTTGTTTCATTTGAAAATTGTTATTTGGTTCTTCTTTGTAGTTTATAAATAAAATTGAGTTCTTTCTTTACAAGCATTAGCAATTAGGTTTTAGTGATATTTCAATTTTAGTTTAGATTTCAGAAAATACAGTTATTAGGAGATTATATCATTTTCCTCCAAGGGCGGTTCACCACCTTTGGAAGGAATTTCATTTGTTTGTGCATGCATTTGTGCAGCATAGGGCACTTGTGATTTCAGGCCTACCGGTGTTGTCTCAATCAAGCCAGAATTGCAGAGGCACTAGTGTGTGCCTGTCAGTTGGCCAAAAATGGTCNTCAATTTTAGTTTAGATTTTAGAAAATACAGTTATTAGGAGATTATATCATTTTCCTCCAAGGGCGGTTCACCACCTTTGGAAGGAATTTCATTTGTTTGTGCAGCATAGGGCACTTGTGATTTCATGCCTACCGGTGTTGTCTCAATCAAGCCAGAATTGCAGAGGCACTAGTGTGTGCCTGTCAGTTGGCCAAAAATGGTCCATCATTTTTTAGCACCAACACCATGGTTGTTGGTAACTACTCTTAGACCCTTTATGTGGAGAAAGAAGAATAGATAATAAGATGGAAAGACAATATGAGGAAGTAGGAGGTCTATGGGAAGTAAAGATCGAGGTTCCAATGACTTGAAGAAGAGGATAGAAATTCTACTTTCTTCCATAGATCAGCTAGTAAACATAAAAAGAGGAACATTGTAAAGAATTTGATAGATGACTGCAACCATAAAATTACTAATGAATCCAATATTGGAGAGATGGTAGTGCAATAATTAAAACAAATTTATAGTGAAATTGGGGATTTGAGGTCTCAAGATCTTGAATATAAACTCCTAAGTTTCCTTCCACATGCTTTGAGAGATGAAGATAATAACCAGATTTTGGCCCCCATTTTTGAAGAAGAATTCAGGACAATTGTCTTCTCCATGGGTTCTTACAAGGCCTTGGGACCTGATGGATTTCCCCCTACCTTCTTCTAGGAATTCAAGGATATTGTGAGTTATGATGTTACAATGGATGCCAGAGATTATTTTAGCATAGGAAAATTGCTCAAAAAATTGAACTAACACTTTCATTGCTCTTGTTCCCAAAATAAAGGAGCCAAAAAATATGACTGATTTCATGCCTATTAGTCTTTGCAATACTATTTATATGGTATTTTATATGGTTTTTGTGAAAAGGATAAAACCCTTTTGGACAATTTAATCAACTGTAACCAAAATGGTTTTGTCCGCAGAAGATAGATTCTTGATGAGGTGGTGTTCTCTATATTATTTATTTGCAACTTATCTATGTTGTAAATTTTTGTCATTCAGGTTTATGCTTTTGCTTCCACAACAAGTGGTATTAGAGAAATTAATTTTGTAGTATCTATATTAGGATTTGGTGTTGATATTGCAGCATCAAATGGCAAGGGTTTTGAATGCAAGGTTCAAGGTGGAGAAATTTATTGGAAGGAATAGCTTTGAGCTATGGAAGCTCAAGATGCATGATTTATGGGTGCAACAAGGATTGCACAAGCTGTTAATAGGAAAGTTAAAGAAACCAATAAATATCTCTCATGAGGACTGGGAAGATCTAGTGTTCATTCTTTTTCTTTTTCTAGTATATATCTATATTTCTTGTGAAGGAAGAATGGGTAAGTATCAAATTGCGAAATAAAAATTTAAAGAGAATGTGAATTGTACATTCAAAGAGCAATTAAGATAGCAACTACCATGATGATTATAATTATTTTTCCTGAGAAACAAGAGTACCAATACCTTGTCTCGTGGATGTTTTCTTAATGTTTTTTCAAGGTTTTACCACGTAAATCAGTGTCTCTTGTGTTATTCTATTATTTCATTTTATTATTTGTATTATTTATTTGCAACTAATTTATGCTACAATATTTTATCATTTGGGTTTATACTTTGGCTTCCAAGGTTTGAGGTGGAGAATTTTAATGGAAGGGATAACTTTGAGCCATGGAATCTCAAGATGCGTGATGTTTTGGTGCAACAAGGATTTCACAAGATGCCGGTAGGAAAGTTAAAGAAACTAGTAGATATGTCTCATGATAGTTGGGGAGATCTAGCATTGGTTCTTTTTCTTTTTAATATTGTCAAGGAGGAAACAATAGCAATGAGTAGGTTTTCATGTTGGATGGGCATTGACATCCTAGTTTCATGGAATTTTTTGGACTAAAATATGGAGTTCTTATGGTGTGTTCATGGTTTCACTCCTTGGTTACATGAAATAACTAAATGATTAGTTGCTGGTTGCATGAGAGGTTTTGCAGTTTTCTTCTTTCAAAAAGATATGGATATTACATGGTTTAGAGGATGTTTTGGATTCAAGTGCCATGGTGGACTCTTGATTGTGTATCTGAGTTTTGGCATAACATATATTCTTGGGAATGTGGTATCTTCATTGGAGCATATGAATTTTTGTTGGAAAAATGGTGAGCGCTCCCATCGGGATTCATGACAAGGGACTAACCACCTCCTACGGATTCTAAAAGTCTAGTGGTTGTATTGAGAATTGATAGGTCGATCTTTTGGTGCAACTACAACCACACTTTTAATAAGTGGCATTAGATCTTGGTCACGGGTTCAAATCCCCTTAGGTAATGCTAAGGGGGAGATTGTTGGAAAATGGTCAGCACTCCCCTCAAGATTCTTGGAAAGGGACTAACCAACTCCTGTGGATGCTATAAGTCTAGTGGTTGTATCAAGCATTGATAGATCAATATTTTGGTGCAATGAAAACCACACTTGTAACATTTTTTTTTGAGGATATGGTTAGATCATGATGTTGATCTTGTTTAGGAAGTTATCTTGATGTTGAGTACATTGGTCATTTGCTTCGAAGCTTCATGAGAGAGTAGTGTTGCATTTGGAGCTTAGCCTAGATTGGTTGATTAGAGGTACTTATGTCTACTTGGATACTTAGGTGAGGCTTGGAGTTATCTCAGACACATGTGTTGATATTTTTTCATGAAACCTAAGGATCCTACACCTCGGTTGGGAATTAGAAGGTATCAAATACATTGTTGCAAAGGTGGAGATTGTTGGATTGTGACAAAAATATAACAATAAAGCTATAAAATAAAGGAAACAAGGAAAGAAACAAAAAAAATAAATAAATAAAACTATATTTTACTATGTTGGTGGTATTTGCATTTAGAAGGTTTTATAGTATATATCTATGTTTCCTATGAAGGCAAAATGGTATAATTGTAAATTGCAAGAGAATGAGTGTTGCAAATTGCAATAGCAATTATGATAGTAGCAACATCCATGTGGATTGTAGCTTTTTTTCCTAAGAAGATTATAGATGCCTTACCCCATGCATGTTTCTTTGATGTTTTGTCAATTCTTTACCACATAAATCAATGTATTCTTTTTATTCTATTATTCTATTTTTTCTTTGTATTATTTCTTTGCAACTAATTTGTGCTGTAATATTTTATCGTCCGGGTTTATGCTTTTGCTTCCACAACAGACTGAAATTCTAGAGGATTAAACCCTACATAACTAAGCTCCCATTGTTCTTACTACTATGAAAGAGAACTAGATTCATTAAAAAAAACATCCTTCCAACTCTTTTTTTGACAAACGGACAAAAATCTTCAACAAGACTGAGCAACTCAAAAGGCCCCTCAAAGGGAAATCCCATGGGACTTCCAAATCTACCAGACTTCTCAAGAGGAGAAATCTAAAAAATTCCTCATTCATACTCATTCTTGCATCAGTGCCTCGGTTTCCACATCCTCAATAATCTTATCTCAGGTTTTACTATGAATGGTCTATGCTACCTTTTAAAGTTCTATTTTTGTAGTCTATACAAGTGATGTTGATTCGGTAGCTTCATGTAAATCCCAATTTGGTTGGAAGTTAGTTCCATATCTCTAAAATGAATACAAATGGCTTAGTTCATCATGCAACTCCTTACCACCACTGATTCCAAGTCTAATTTCAATTTTATTTTTGTAGAGTAAGGAGTTTTCTACCTTCCAAAGAGAAAACCTACCTCATTCTACCTATGAAGATAGAAGAAAAATCACTTTTCCATTGAACCGTGTAATGAAGAACATGGACACATGAATGATTACGATCAAATTAGTTTTCAACATCTCTAATCACTTACCAAACTTTACAGTAGATCTTTGAAATAAGACCATTGACAATTATTATGGTTTATATTTCCTAAATGGTTTATTATTGAAACTTGTCACTCTTGACCCATCATTCATCTGCAACTTTTAGTGTACAAATTGAGATCTACCTAGAGAGAATCTGAAATGTAATGTGGACCAGAAAACCTATCATGACATCTTAAGTAAGATTATGTTTCTATCATGGAATATTGTGGTTTGAAAGAATATTTATTGGGAATGTTACCTGGACGTAGTTCTACAAATTTTGAGATGGTATGTCACATTAGTCTATTTAGCTTGTGCTTATAAATTTATAAGATGTTGGAAATACAATATTGGGAAAGCAAGATGTTGAGAGGGGGGGTGAATCAGATCTTCAACTTTTAACACTTAAAAAAAATTGATCCGCAACCATACCATAAATTTAATTGATCTATCATCTAGTAGCATCCATGACAGTAAATAAATAACATAAGATACAAAATTTTGGTAACTGAGAAACCCAATAAGGTAAAACTAGGGTGGGGATGACACCCACAAAAATCTTCACTACTATAGCAATAAAGTGTGCTTGTTAGGGCTACAAAGTTTGATCACAATATGTAATCAACCTGGTTAAAGGTTTGCCCAGTTAAGAGCTATAGATCATTACAATCTACCTTGTAAAAGGATTTGAACTTACAACAAAGTAAGCACTTGGCTAAGAGATTTAGAAAGGTCTGTTAGAACCACTATGTTAAGATATTTCACCTGATACACTTGTTAGAATGTCTCAAGATTTGGTCCTTTGATATGCACTCTAATGCTGATCATGAGTCTCCTCTTTTCAATATCTCCTTTGATCTAATAATCTAATATATATTTACCCTACTGCTCACTGCACTTTCACTCTGCTAGATCTATGCTTCCTCTATACAAATAATCCTTTGCACATCTCTCGTGTACGCACACACCTTCTCTCACTATCCTTCACACTTTAGATTAGGACAAGAAGCAATCTTAATATACTTTATAGATCTAGCAATTAGATCTAGATCAATGATCAGGATCAAGTGCTTATGCCACTTGGGCAATCCAATTTTCTGATTGGCTCCATGCCACATAGTGGGATCAAATAATTAAATGTGTAATTATCCCATTGAAAACATTAAATGCTTAGATAATTCGGCCCAAAATAGTTTACCTGAAAATTAGTGTCAATCCTAACATACATAACAAAACTGTCTTGCTCAGCACACAAAGACTCTATCGGTCAACATGGACTGAACATGGCAACCGTGTGACTCAAAAACTATTACCTTCTTGACAACGATTGTGCCAGATAGCTCAGCCTATACTGTATAGCTCGACTGCAGTGATGAACAACTAAAACTTCCTAGATAAATGACTAAGTGTGGGACACTAATGATCAAAAAAATTTAGAGATCAACAATCTCCCCCTTTGATATTAGTGGCAAAAACACTTATCTTTTACATTCACAAAATTTGCCTAAGTACACAATGTACTCCCCCTTTGATTATACTTCATATACTATCTACATAATATACATGCCTTTAGCAAAGATATTTATACCTAGTTCTGCATATCTTTTTCTATTTCTATTTCCTTTGCTATTTCCTATCATGTTTCCCCCTTGTTTTTGTCACTGATAGCTGCGGGGGTTAAGTTGCATTTGTCTAGAAATGGTTTATGAAGCTTTAAAATCAATGCAAAAGATGTATCCCAACTATCCTTAACAAACTTCAGAAACTCCAACTTAACTTCTAGCTCAGCAGCTAGACTTACCATACTATCTGCAATAGATAGATGAGAAACTCTCGACCAATTCTCATGTAGTTGTTAGTTCCTTCTGAATAACCTCCAAATGAGGTATCAAATTAGCCTAAATTTCTATTAATTTAGCCCTGATTTGGCCATCTTCAGCCATAATCTCAGCCAATCTCCTCTGTGCATGAGTCAACCTATCAAAATGTATGGAGCTAGAACTATCATCCATGCTCAATGAACTTGTTGTTGACTTCATATCTAAATGCAACTTCTCAATAAGCTGTTGATTCTCCTTTGTAAAGAATGTTACATCACATAATATTTTGTACAATGAAAAAACATTATTTGCAACTCCCTCAAGAATATCAATAAGAGAAGAAAGTTCATCTTGTTTTGTAGCAATCTCTCCAGATATCTTCTCCAAGACTTTGTTCTCAAATCTTCTTTCAGACCATTGCAATAGTTTGTCATTTGCCTCAATATTTTCATCAGTAACTTTCTGCACAATGTGAACTAACTATTCTAGTATTGGTTCTTTCTGATTTTCATCTTCCATATCAAACACTTTGATGAAAATATCCTTTATGTCATGCATAAATTGCTTATGATTTTGTTCCCTCGTCATTTCTTCTTGTCTCTTCTTCCTCTTCAATAGGTCTTGAAGGGTCTAAATCTGGTCATATGTCAAACTCTCAGGATCCCATTTAGGAATCACAATGACTTCATCTAATGTGACATTCAAGCTTGGTGACTTTTTCTTGTTAATCTTTCTCCTTTTAAGCTCTGGTGAGCTGATACCCGGCTTAGGTTTGGTGATATATTTTCCTTTGACATGATCAATTTCAATTGCTTCCTTCATCTAAGTCAAGATTTCTTGTGGGTCAGGTATACTTCCTTTTTTGGGTCCAGTGGGAGTATATTATACAAAGTGTGGTAGATCAACCAACACTTGTATAGCCTCTTGTTCTATAGGCTTATTTTCAATTTCCTGCATCTTGTCTCCACTATATAAAACTGTTTGTACAACCTCTAAAATAGGTGGATTAGTATCGATTATCTCCTTTTCTCCTTCTTTCTCTAACTCAGCCTTAGTTGTATGAATGGGTGATTGGATACTTGTGTCTGTCGGCTCAATCTAATCCTTGGCATCCACAGTGTTGTTCTCTCCAAGTGTAGTGTCAATGGAACTATCCATTGTCAAATCTACAGTTTTCCCATCTCATGTTTCCTTTTGTGGTTATGTTTGAGTCTCTTCTTGATCATTAGTAGTTTCTTCTTCCATCTCCTTCGGCTCTGAGGTGCCTTCACCTTTCTCATCGGCCNATTGTCAAATCTATAGTTTTCCCATCTCATGTTTCCTTTTGTGGTTATGTTTGAGTCTCTTCTTGATCATTAGTAGTTTCTTCTTCCATCTCCTTCGGCTCTGAGGTGCCTTCACCTTTCTCATCGGCCTTCTTAGTGAGTAACCCAAAATTTTCCTTCCATATTTTGGTGCTCTGTTGAACTACACCTTCAACATCATTCTTTAGAATTGTATAGGCTCTTTGTTTAGGAATAAACTTTGTTTGATATTGTTCAATGAATTTTTCTATCTATTTCTTGGTTAAATCAGGAATGACCTTAGCTAGTGTACCTTCTTGTATTTGTCTTTCAGTCATTAAAGCATACTGCTACTTTTGTGATAAAATATCATAGAGTTCTATAGGAATAAGATGTCCTATCTCTATAGGTATCATCTTGTATGTACCATCATATCTACTAATGCTTGCTGAATCTTATGCTCGTTAGCTATGCCTTGTTTCTCATACTTTATAAACTTAAATCCTACTAAACCAGCTGGACTTCTAATATTTTTGCATACCTCATCAATATTGGTCAGTGATTTATGTGATGCTATAGGTATGTTTCTAGGTTCATCAGTATCTATCTTCTCCTCATCTTCTTCTTCTTCCAAGATTAGTTTCCTCCTATGTCTCTTCACAAGTTTTCTCAGCACAGCCTTAGTTCCAACTTGTTTTCTCTTTCCTGAACTGCTCTCACCAGCATTCTTCTTTGTATAAACCTTTTTTGACTCAGCTTGTGCAGAAATAGTTGACGCTCTTGTCCTAGGCTAGTTAGAAACATGAGGGGTAGCCTTAGGTTTGGCTTGACTTGGTTTAGTTTCCTTAGCAACTATTGGTTGCTTCCCTTTTCCTTTCATAGTGACCTCCTCTTCAGGTTCACTCTCCTCTTCTTCACTAGACATATCTTCTCCATGTCATGTTGATAAAACCAAAGGCGCATCCTCAACTTCTTCATCACTCTCAATTCCAACCATCTTCTTCAGATTTTGACAATCTTTTTTTTGTTCCTTTCCATAGTGCCATCCTTCAAATCTTTAGATATTTTGGACTTTGCTTCATCATAGTTTCCAAAATGTTTTGTTGCACCATCAATCTCTTCTGCCAATAGAGATTTTATAGCTGCAGATGTCTCATCAATGTTCACTTCATAAGGTAATGGCCTTAACCATGATACCCTCGGCACTACTGCCTGCACATAGGTGAAATCTGTGTCTACTAGGAAACAAACATCCTCATAAATTTCCTCAATAATTGATCTGGGAATCCTACTTCTCAATCTCTTCTTTTTCTTGAATTCAACAAAATATGTTCCTGTTATATTGTCAAAATTATCACCTAATTACTGAATAAATGCATCGATTTGTTGTGTAATAGGTCTATCTATTTTCCACACTATGTTTCCAAATGTAGGAAATGTATTCTTTATGTAGAAAAATATACAAATGAGCAGGGATCCGAACTTACACATTGAATTCTTTACCTTTTTGATTGATGCAAGGTTCTTAGCCAGTTGCATTAGTTGAAGCTCGGCAAGGTCATAGTATAATCCTTCTTCGCAATCTTCCAAGCTTGGTCAACTGCAATGCATGGGACACTGTCCAGTTGGCTCAAGTGATAAAACTTATGAGCGATAACCCTAACCACAAAATCAAGCTCCAAATCTGTAATTGTGGATATAGTCATCCCTCTTTTATTCCAAACGGCTCTAGTGAATTCCTCTATGTTTTCCTTACTCTAACATCTCATTGTCCTCTTTCTGTTAAGAATCAGATAACCAATTACATGATGGATGATTTCCTTAGTTATCTTAATTGGTCCATTTCACAGCCATATGTTCATGTCATGTACACGACTCAAAAATCTTGATCCATTACATTCTAAAATCCCTCGAAAAGTCTAGGACACAAGTTAACCCTCTCTTGGATAAATGTTTGTGTTCATCTTTTAGGGCTCCATCTATGCACAATTTGTTGTATGATTCTCTTAGCTCATGATCACCAACTTCACTGATCTTGCACATATAGCATGACCTGATGTCATGAATCATAAGTACCTAAGGTAGAATCAATGATAGGGCTCCAATCAGATCACCCTGGATGGTGCTCTTAGGAACTACTCAAAAATTAGGAGGTGCATAGGTGTCGCTCCTTACCAACTGCACTTTAAGAAACTCCTTCTCCATATCCTTATTTATTGTAGAAGAACTTGTGGTCATGATTTCAAAAGAATTACGGTTCTAATGATAATGAACAAAATACCTCGATAGATGTCAAAATTTGCACTTTTACTTAGGGTAGCCGATGACACACTATAGAAATCTTCAAAAGATCTTTGCAGAAATAAAGTCATAAATGCTCCAGCACTCTATGAAATTCTTATCGCAAGCTGAAAATGAGTAAATATCAGCTCATTCCTTTATAGGCTCCAAAGATCAAAAGTTAGGTTTTCAATAAATGTTCTGTCTGTTGAGTGAGTGTCAAATTTTTGTCCTTGGCCAACTCACAAAACTCATCTGTCTCTCAGTTGTAACCCATACCAGCTCGACACATACTGAAAGAGCTCGGTCTCAGTATACAATAATACTGTTGCTCGACACATATAGTGCATATTGACTTTGCTAGGTGCATGTCTCATAAATATGTCCTGATGCATCTTAACATATGCAGATATGGACTTTTGCACTATTATATGTTAGGAGCTGATAAAAGATATGAAATACAAACACAGTTCCTCACATACAATGTTTTTCTTAATTGGTGATGGTGTGATCACCTGATCCATTAGATTGGGTGACCTCAGCTTCAGTAGCTTCACTATTGCTCAGTTCTATTTTCCTTACCCATGTTTTGTTCATCTGTACTCTAATTTCTTCAATAGTAGGAGCAAGTATTCTTGTCTTTCAATCCTTCCTAGTGTGATCAATTTTTAGATAGTTATAGAAAACTAGGCTTCCATTCATCCAACTCTTAGATTTTCCTTTGAAATGTGTCTTTACGCAATTTTATAGAACATGCCCATACTCACCACATTAATGAAAACTATGCCATGTGTTGTAATCCCAATTTTAAGTGTTACCTTTCCTTGGTACTTTTTCTTGTGTTTTGATGTCCATTGTTGTTTAGCATTAGATCTGCAATATTGTGCTCTATGTCCAAATTTTTTACAGTTGTAACAATACCCATTGAATCTAGGTGTGGGAGGTGCAGTATTTTCCTTTGCCCAAAATTCATGTGCTTGATGTCCAAACTTCTTATAGTTAAACAAATAACCATTGAACTTAGGTTTAGGATTAGACTTACCATTCTTTATTTGGCCGATGTTTGTTGTGTGTCCTGGTTTTCCACAGTGGTGGCATATAGGCTTGTTGTTCTTTGACTTTGCACTCCTCCTTTCCCCAGTCTTAGATGATTCTCCTTTCTCAGAATGTGTCTGTTGTTTAATGTGACCTAATCCCGAAGTGTCCTTAGATCTCCTTGATGCCTCCATCAAATTTTCAAAATGAGTTAAAGCTTCATTGGGTCTATTCAATCTTTCATTAAGTTCTTTCTCAGATCTTAATTCATCTTTCAATTGACTATTTTCAGATCTCAGATTCATAATTTCCATGTCTTTCCTACCGATCTCCTAATTTTCAAGTAGTAGTTGATTCACCATGTCAACCTGATTGTTTATCATCATTTGTACATCATGTGTCCTTTCATCAAGTTTGATAGTCATCATTCTTTTATCTTCTTCATCCATAGCTTTGTCATCTTCATCTTTCTTCTTTTGTTCCACTACTTCACATAGTCTTACTGTTTGCATTTCTTGTTCTCTTTTCAGGTTTCTAACTTCTTCACACAATGTATTGTTCCTTTCCAGTAGATCTGAAATTGTTGCATCGCTCTTAGTAGAGTTTCCATTCTGAAATAGATTTGTGGTGTCTTCTTCCTGATAATGATTTTCATTCATTTGTTTGGCCAAATCTTTCCTAGATATCAAGGACTTCCTCAATTCCTATCTTGCTGTCTCAAGCTGAATTTCAATCTTTTGATTCTCAACGACTTTACCCAATTTGTAAATCTCCATCTCAAGATCTATATTCTCAAGATAATTAAAACCTTTTATGGGAGAACTGATCTTTGATACCAATTGTTGGAAATACAATATTGGGAAAGCAAGATGCTAAGAGAGGGGGGGGGGGTGAATCAGATCTTCAACTTTTAACACTTAAAAGAAACTGATCCACAACCATACCATAAATGTAATTGATCTATCATCTAGTAGCATCCATGACAGTAAATAAATAACATAAGACACAAAATTTTGGTAAACCAAAAACCCAATAAGGTAAAACTGGGGTGGAGATGACACCCACAAAATCTTGACTACTGCAGCAATAAAGTATGCCTATTAGGGCTACAAAGTTTGATCACAATATGTAATCAACCTGGTTAAAGGTCTGCTCGGTTAAGAGCTACAGATCATTACAATCTACCTTGTAAAAGGATTTGAACTTACAACAAAGTAAGCACTCGGATAAGAGATTTAGAAAGGTCTATTAGAACCACTCTGTTAAGAGATTTCACCTGATACACTTATTAGAATGTCTCAAGATCTGATCCTTTGATATGTACTCTGATGCTGATAATGGATCTCCTCTTTTCCACATCTCCTCTAATCTAATAATCTGATATATCTTTACTCTATTGTTCACTGCACTTTAACTCTGCTAGATCTATACTTCCTCTATCAAAACAATCCTTCGCACATCTCACATGTACGCACACACCTTCTCTCACTATCCTTCACACTTTAGATTAGGGAAAGAAGCAGTCTTAATATACTTTACGAATCTGGAAATTAGATCTATATCAACAATTAGGATCAAGTGCTTATGCCACTTGGGCAATCCAATTTTCTGATTGGCTCCATGCCACGTAGTGGCATCAAATAATTAAATGTTTAATTATCCCTTTGAAAACATTAAATGCTTAGATAAGTCAGCCTAAAATAGTTTACCTCAAAATTAGTGTCAATCCTGACATACATAAAAAGACTTTCTTTCTCAGCACACAAAGACTCTGTCACTTGGCATGGACTAAACTTGGCAACCATGTGACTCGGCAACTATTATCTTCTTGGAAACGACTGTGCCCAATAGCTCGGCCTATACTATACAGCTTGGCCGCAGTGATGATTTACTAAAATTGCCTAGATAAATGACTAAATGTGGGACACTAATGATCAACAAAACTTAGAGATCAACATAAGCTTCATCCTTATTGAATGATAATATTATAACCTTCACCTATTAAATCAGTGGTCTCAAAAATATTCCAATAAATCAAACCAAAAACTTAGTACCACAATATTAAGCCTCTAGTTACCTTCAGTCCTACAAGATGAATGCCTTCAAACAATCTCAACAAATAACTACTGCTTGGAGTTCACTGTTAAACCTTATTCTTACTGTTTCCTGATTAGCAGTCTTTCATTTACTGAAAAATAATAAATTGCTTAATGTGTACCGATCAATCTAGAATTAGTTATGTGTAATGCAAAACAATAAAGTAATGACTCATAAACACATTGACATGTGGATTTTTAACATGGAAACCTTGTTAAGGGAAAAACCACTTGGGACTGGTAACCCAAAATTTTCACTCTTCTGAAGTGAGCTCAGTGAAGAGCCAACCCTGTTAAAGGTTACAAACACACTGTTAGGTGT
>MU222627.1:0-27699 GCA_018584345.1 Thuja plicata
GGATGAAATTGAACTGGTTAGGTGCCCGGGGAGCATCCCAAAGGCAACTGCCAAAGCGTTCAAGATTGAACCCTAGACTGGTATAGGCCACTTGATCCTGTACGCTAGTTGTTGGGGAGGGGAGGCCCCTAAAATTCTATGGCAACAATAGAATAATAGGCAATAATCTGCCTATTTTTTTCTTAGCGGGTAAAGGGCCATAACCTGAACGATATGGCAGGTTTAGCCTTAGAATAGTAGGGCCAACCTGCGCCCTTCAAAAATAGAGGGAATCTAGTTGTTAGGTAGGGCTTTGACCATGTCTCCCGCTTTCGAACTATCTAGAATTCATATGGCGAACTATAGTAATTCGGTTTCACAGCCCGGAATGGGATCGGGTGTGTCACGTCACGTCTTGAACTTCAATCAATCCGCCCTAAGGATGACTGAGGAGTCGAACCTCATGGATGGATACGCGATCATCCACACCTATCCATCCGATGCGCCCCTACCCCTGCAGGCCTATTAATCGTCTTCACGAATATAGACTCTCAACTCAACGGCTAGGGCAGCAGGGTGTTCATGCCCCTATTTTCTATTATTCGACTCTAGCCCTACTATGGCCCCGCCTAGCCCTTACCCCCCTTCATATTATTGTAGGAAATGGGCAGATTATTGTAGGGAAACTACTCTAGTTGTTCCGATAGTTCTCGATTCTATACGTAACATGCCCACAATAGAATGATGGGGGGGCTCGATTCTAGAACTACTATTTGAAATCGCCCGCCCCTATCAATTCTATGGGCAAAAATAGGCAGATTATTGGTGGGAAACTCTAGTTCCGATAGCCCTACCCCCTACCCCCTACTATTTATAAGGGAAGGGGCCCTAGCCCTAAAATTCTATGGCTATTCTTCTCGATTCTATACGTAACATGCCCCATAGAATAGTAGGGGGTGCTTAGAATAGTAGGGGGTGCTTAGAATAGTAGGGGCCCGGGAGATATTGGGGGTGGGCGTGTGTGGGGTTGGAACTATAGTGGGGGGGGGGTTCTTTAATATTGAAACCTCTGGCCCCTGCACCGGCAATAGTTACCCCCTCCCCTACTGCAGACGTGCCCCCAAACAGATTATTGTGGGAAAGCATGTTACATATATAATATCCCTACCTCTGCACCCCGCCAATGAATAGTAGTAGCTTAGCTTGGGAACAGCGGACAATAATAGCCCTACAATTCTATGGAGGGCAATTCAATTCTATGGCAGCCTACAGGCAGCGGCCCCTTTCGCCTTCACGGGCAGCGGACCCTATCAATTCTATGGCAGCCTACCAGGCAGCGGATGAATCTAGATGGCCGGGATAGGGCCGATAGAACCCGATAGAGAAGTGCCCTATTATTCTTAGGGGCGATTCTCTACGTAACATGCCCCCCCCGGGCTCCCACGGCCTACTATTTTGCCCCTTCTCACTATATTCCGGTTCAGAGGGTGCCCCTACTACTCTATGGCTATTGAGGGAGGGTTCCCATGGCCCCTACTCGCCGGTGAAGAGGGTTATTATAGAAGCCGGTGAATGAAGAGGGTGAAATGGCCCCTACCCCTACTATTATAAGGGGCCTATTATTCTATTCTTTTTCGGGAGGGTATGTATATTGAAACCCGGTGCATGTGAACAGAGGGCTTCCCCCTACTATTTTAAGGGATTGCTGCCGGTGCATGCAGAGGTATGTATATTGCCTGTGAATGCACAGCCCACTAGAACTATAGGCGCTTACCTGAATGCCCTACTATTCTAGGCAAGGTAAGGCCATATAAATTATAGGCCCGCTACCTGCCTATAGAATTTTAGGCCATGAAGGTAAGGGAGGGCTCCGGCTTATATTGCGATTGCGTGCGGGAGGGTATGTATATTGAAACCCGGTGCATGCATGCAGAGGGCTTCGTAGGCCCCGGCCCCCTGCATACCCCCTACTATTTATCAGGGAAGGGGCCCCTTCTCACTATATTCCGGTTCATGCAGATGCAGGGTGCCCCTAAAATAGTAGGGCCCCTGCATACCCCTACCCCTACCCCCTACTATTTATAAGGGAAGGGTAAGGGTAAGGGCCTGTGAATGCACAGGGAGGGCTTCGTAGGCCCCTACCCCTACTATTATAAGGGGCCTATTATTCTATTATTCGGGAGGGTATGTATATTGCCGGTGCATGCAGAGGGCTGCGGCTTATATTGCCGGTGCATGCAGAGGGCTGCCCCCTGCATACCCCCTACTATTTATCAGGGAAGGGAAAGCAAGGGATGGCCCGTTCCAGATTCTTTCCTAGCATCCTCTTCCGCAGAAGCAAAGATAGCTGGAGGAGAGAAGGAAGCACCTTAGACAGTCCCGCCATCATCGGTTGAAGCACCAATTCACGCAGCAGTTCCTGTTGCCTAGCCTAGCCTATCCTATAAATTGTAGGGTAGGGTAGGGTAGGGGACCGAGATGCCCTACGGGGCGAAGTCCAGTACCAGAGTTCATCGGTATATAGGTAGGTCCTTAAAACAGCAGGTGATTTCTGCTGGAACAAAGCTCCTTTGCTGGAACAAAAGCATACGTCTGCACCCCGCCCCTATCTAAACTTCAACTATATAGGCTCTTCATCCGATTTGAGTGCCGACCCGTAACCTGAACGCCCTACAGGGAAGTTACGGACTTAACCTTCCACCCACCCCGTAGATGCCATTTGTGGGAGGCCCTTCCCTTAGCCCTTATAAATAGTAGGGGGTAGGGGTAGGGGGTTCCGAGGGCATCCATATCGATTTAAGCTTGGGCTGCCTATAGATTAGTAGGGCAGTCTAGTTGGGATCGAGGGGCACCCCTATATGGATGGATTGACGACTGATGACTGATTGTATAACGAGCCTGAACGTTCAGAAGGGCGGGGGAGGACCCGCCTGAACTCAATATCCAATACCCAATATCGCTAGAATCCCCCCACCCTGCTGCCCTACTATTCTATGGGGCATGTTACGTATAGAATCGAGCCCTATTATTCTATTATTGGTGGGAGGCCCTACGGGGCGACTCGGGGCAATCGCCTTTGCTCCTATTGATTTTTGAACAGACTATGGTTATCGCCATAGAATAGTAGGGCCCTTAGAATAGTAGGGGGTAGGAATGCCGCCAGGTATGGTGGTAGTAGGTGCCCTAATATTCTAAGGGGCTCCTCAGTCTCGCCTACTATTCTATGGGCCTGCAGGTGAAAACTTATTCAGGCTGGTTCCCCTACTATTCTACAGGCCCCGGATCAACCATCCAACGCTTCAACCCTTCTGCTTCATACGCATCAACAACTGCTGGATCAACTGCATGGCCATGCAGGGCCGGCTGAACCAACGAACCAACTGCCCCTGCCTCTGCTCCCGCTCCGGCCTCTGTGCCCACCTCCGCCCCCGCTGCTGGTTCGAGTAGTGGTCCCGGTCCCTAACATCTGCTGCTCAATCTCCTACGGACTGACTCCATAGAATTGTAGGGGTGCCGTTGCTTCCTAAGCCGACTGGGGGTCTCGGTCTCGATCCCGCAGAACACCCGGCTCTGGCTATCTGTTGGGCTCCCGATCCGGCATCTCAATGATTAATGGGTTGGGAGTAAGCAACTGGATCGATTACTGGTTCAGGGCCAATGGAGTCAACTGGCACATCACTAACCGGCCACGGCCGGCGGGGGCTATGCGCGGATTATGTCTCTGCACGCACCCGGCTCGGGCCTATCGCCTATAGAAACAATGGGCAACGAGTTAGAATAGTAGGCCTCTGCTGCTAGTGACTCGACCAGCTGGGTTATGAATCATTCCCCCTTTCCTTCCCCCGCCTTTCTCATATACGTATTAACAACTGAACCTCGTCTCCCATAGCCCATAGAATAGTAGGGGAGGGCGATCGATATCGCATCCATGCCTACGGGCCCTACTATTCTAAATAAAGGCAGGCGATCGATGCGATGCTTCTGGAACAACCGGTGCTGATGCACGAAGCAGGTATATCATTGCACGTGGACCGGAGCCATCCATGCCGATGCAAAGGGATCGGGGAGGAGGGCCGTATCTCTCCTATCAAAATAATGGGCCTTCCGAGCCATAGCCCTACCCCCTACTATTATAATAAGGTAAGGGCCGGTGCATGCGTCCCCATAGAATAGTAGGGCCCATATCCCCTATGTGTGCAGGCAGAGGATCCGGGTCAAGGGCTACTTATTGAATAATTATCCCCCTCCGAACAATAGAATAATAGGCCCTTAGAATAATAGGGCTATGGGGCCCTCCGGTTCCGCTCCTATGGCCATGATGGGGAGAAATATATGGATGGTGACAGGCAAGAGTGAGCTGCATTGAAGCATCAATGGCTAATGCATCCGGGGGTCCTTGCCTGCTTGCCCTATCACCACACGGGGTTCAGACCAGGGACCGGAGCTAGCCCTTAGAATAATAGGCATGGGAGGATCATTTACAAATATCCTTCTCTGACCCCCCACTTGTTATGACGTAATAGCTGACCCTTCCAACTCGATATGGCAGCAGGGTATCGCGTAATCTGCTCGCCCTAGAAAATTGTAGGGAGCTTACGGGCCAAATGAGAACCATCCCCATCCAAATGAGTCTCTGGGTCGGTTGGCCCTTCATCACTCTGCATAGGGAATGGGAATGAGATGAATCAGCAGGACGCCATCGAACGCCTTTGTCCGCCCACCCAACCCCACAGGGCCCCCCACAACCTCCATCCTCCCACCCCAACTATCGACAATAGAATAAAGGGCCACCCCTACAATTAATCTACAACTAGAGTTCCCTCAAGCACACCCTGCAGGGGATTCCCCAACTATTATTAACCCCAGCGCCCACCCTTCTCTCCAGCCGGCAAACCTACCATTGGAGCCTTTTAGATTGATTATTCCCTACTATTCTAATGGCTCGGTAGAGAAAGAGTGAGAACTCCAGGGAGGCAGGCCAATCTTCACTTCACAATCCAACCCACCTTCTGTTAGCAGGCCCTTGACCAATCCAATGAAGCCGGGTGGGTAACCTTTGCACCGGTTGAACGCCCTCTACTCTATAGTTGTTGAATTGGACTACCGCCATCCAACGGCCCCCAATATATAAAGGGGCTCGAGCATGCTTTCTCCGCTTTCCCCCTCCCCTCAAATTATATGGCTACGGCCCCCTACTTTTTTAAGGCTTGCTCCGCCTACAATTTTATGGGGCCCCCTTTACCCCCGACGTGTAAGGGCGGGGCCCTACCGGGGGTGAGGGATGGCCCATCCTAACTAGGGTCCCCTTAAAATAGTAGGGGTAGGGCGAGCAGTCAATTAATCAATCCCAGCCCCCTACAATTCGCCGCCAGGGTAGTGAGTGGGGGGGGCAGGTCGACATCCATTGGTAGAGGTAGGTTCCATTTGCCCCCCTTCAGATTATTGTAGGGGTGTTTGCTATAGTTGGCATGTTACGTATAGAATATGGCCCAAGCCGAACCCTAGAAAACTCTAGATTGGGGAGGAGCTGCGTTATTAGAATAGTAGGGCACTTCTTAATGAGATAGGAAAAGTGACGAGAAAGTACCGTTCAGAAAATGAAAGAAGAGAAATAGGAAGATTACGGCCCTTACCCTACCCTCCCCTATAAATTCTATGGCTATGGCTATGGCTATGGCCATGAGAAATTATAGGCCTTCAAATTATATGGCCTCACCTTGCCTAGAATAGTAGGGCATTCAGATGTAGGCCGCCCTACCCCTACTATTTATAAGGGATAAGGCTTCATGAAATGAAGATTACGGGCCTGCCTTCTCAATAGTAGGAACCCTTACACGCCCTATCCCCCTTGAATTGATAGGGCAAGGGGGGGGGTAGGGCTTCTCAATAGTAGGGGCTGGTGCCCCCCCCTATATAGAATTGAGGAAGAAACGTTGCCGGGGCCCCCCACCCAGTCATAATTGTTGGTTCGGGCAGATATAGGAGCAACAGTTCCAGTTCCCTCCGTTCGGTCGAAATCCATGACCAGGTGTTCCAGATCGGTCGCAGCCCCTAACCGGTGATTGACCCAGGAGCATACTACTAAATCCCACCCTCCCAGCATGCAGGGTGGCACCGGGAGCAAAAGCATAGCCTGTTCGAGATGCAGCTCGGGCCCTTTATAATAGTAGGGGTTACGGTTCAATATCTCCTCCCACCCACCCCTGCAGATCGATATCGAGATGCAGAGCCTATTCTTGTTCCACCAATTCCGGAGTCAGAAGCAGATATAGATTGGGGTGGGTTGGGGCTTAGTGGTTGGCAGAGGTGGGAGTTGGAACAGCAAACGCGCAATGGCAGGATTGAGATCGGGACTAAGATGCACCAGGGGTCAGGATAGAGCTATCTCCATCAATACCTGCCTAGGTCCTCTCGCCCCATTCATGCTGTGATCCGTACGAGACCAGGAGCGGGGATTGCAGCGTTTTATAAAGCAGCGTACCACCCGCCCTTATTTGAGAAAAGCGAATAGCCATCCTGTGTACTGCAGCGGAACCCCTACTAGCAGAGTTCATCGGGAACGGGGACAGCGGAAAGGCCGTACGGTCAGCTGCTTCGCAGCATTGAAGATGGTGAAAGCATGGGAGACAGGGATAATGGAGGCCAGAGCAAAGGTAGTTTATTACCCGGCGGCACCACCCAAAGCAGTTCAGATAGCTAGAGTGTAGATGGTGGAGTGAGCGATAGAAGCGAAGGCATCACCATCATCATTTGCAGTATCGGGGTCAAGGCCATAAACGGAGACCTCCTCGCCCCGAAGCGGGAGTGGCGTATATAGAGGCAGGAACATGGATGGAGTCGACGGAAGCAAAGATGGGGGCTATAGAGACAAAAGCATAGGCATCGGTGGCATCTGATCGAGGTTACTCAGTTCGAGATGGAGATATCCAGCGCAAGTGGCAGAGGCAGTTGCCCGAGCAGATACCGATGAGCCCCTTATCAATGTTGGATTGATAAATGCTTGAAAATGAATTAAGAATAATTGAAACCCGGCTCGCCCCGTCAATATATTATTCGGATCTTGGGGCGGATCGTTCTACTCAAGATCGATCGGCTTCTGGCCCATAGAACCGTTTTAGGGAGGCGGATCGATTCTATACGTAACAAGCCCTACTATTATAAGGGGCCGGCCTATCCTATAATTTATAAGGGCTAAAGGCAGATCATATACGTCCTATAAAATGGTAGGGGGCCCACCCCCCCCTACAATTCTATGGGCTATTCTATTGGCCCGGCCTAGAGAATAAAAGGGCAACCCTTTTTTTCTATAGTCGGCAGATTATTGCCTATTATTCTATTGTTGTAGGAGGATAAAATAGTAGGGGTAGGGGCAAACCTTCCAATATTCAAGAATATTTTGTTAGTGCCGAGGTGCGTCGAAACTCAAGGTGTTAGATCCACTAGTTTCTCTCGCCCAGAAGGAACCGAATGAGAGCCGGAACTTTACCCTTAGAATAGTAGGGGCCACCCAACCCCGCGTGTGTGGGGCCCCCCCTACTATTTTATAGGCAATTAATATAGAGGGGGGGGTGGGGGGCGTGTGTGGGGATGGGTGGGGGGTTCTATTGCCACCCACCAACTTTCCCCTTAGAATAGTAGGGCACCCACTTAATGGCATCAGTTCATTAATGCGTTCATTAAGAATCGTCGAACAAGGAACTAACACTACGGGGTATCCTATGGCCTGCTGAAGGAGGGTGTGGCTCTATCTAGATTGGGGTAGAAGTATAGGTCGATCTGAATCCCCAGCTGGGGTGGCCCTATACGAGAAAGATTTATGACTGCGCGTGAACACTTGTTGCCTATAGTTTTTTTATGGCACTTTTTTGTTTTCAAATAACCCCGCCCCGGGCATAACAGATAAGCCCAATGGTGGGTGTCCATAGAGAGGGTAACGGTGCTTGCTTCCGCTCATTGAACAGTTACATCGCATTCTGGGGACGGTGCTGCGGTGCTATGTGGATGGTACAGTGATAGAGCAGTTCTGGAGGAGAATTCATGTAACCGATAGATCGAGCTTAGCTTTCAATACGTTATGCCTTACACACGAAGCCTACTATTATAAGGCACTCACGCGGGCATTGGAATGATCTTTCTATGGTGTGATGACTTAAAAGTGACTTATCTGGTGGGGGGGCTTTTTTATTCCGCGAGCTCTTCCGTATCATTTATTTCGGTAACTAGAGAGATAAAAAAGAAAAGGTGTAATTACATATATTGTCTACGATATTCTATCCGCAGGTTCCCCCTGGAATACGCCCTACTATTCTAAGGGGGCACCCAACTGTAGCATTCGCCGACGATTTGTCAAGATTTATGAATAGAATACATCGGTAAAGTAGTCCATAAGTTCTAAGAATATGTCCATAATGAACGGCGAACATAAGTCTCGATGAATTCGGACATAAGATCGGTGAATGCGGACATCATAAGTTTTTCTAAAAAGGGTAGTAACTCTAGTAGCGTAATTACATCTAGAAAGAATGACTGGAAGAATTGCTCGCCTGACATAAGGAGGGTGAGGAATAAATGGACCCCTACTATTCTAATGGGCAGTCAGAAAGAGTCACAAGCGCTATTTTAGGGTAAGAAATAAAGGGCCAGGACCTTACCTGCCTGAGCTAGCTCTGCTCTTTGAGGGGAAGAAATATAGGGTGATCCCAACCCGCCCGGTAAGACAGGACCTTACCGACCGCCTGACTGAAAGGACCAACCCAATCCCAATGAGGGGAATTCTTATCCCGCACGCACATAAGCATATAAACGAAATCAGGGAGGGAGCTCCTCTTCTTTCTCATAGCGCCTCAGGTCATCGAAGGTACTACTCTATCTTATTTCCCCCCTAATGCAGAAGAGATCACAGGCCAGTCGGGCCCTCCCTGAAGCATTCCAATGCGAATTCGAAACACCGACCATATATATATAGGGCCAAAATACCTCAGGAAGGAGATACTATCTCAGCACGCCCCTCAACACCCCCACCCAATAGAAGTCTATATACGCTTAGCCTTTTTCGTTCGATCTGCACCGATTAAACAGGAACAAGGCCCCCTCCTGCACTAGGATTAGCTATGTTCCAGAAGAACCAGCCAGATTCCACAGCAGGCAGACACCTTAGCGGACAAAGACAACTGTTAGAAACGCTGTTAGCTGTTTCGAACTACCTTAGCTAGAAACCACAATATCTCTATAGCTATAGAAAGAACCAATAAAAGGATTTAACTGAGCAGGCAGCCGGATCTTGTGAATACTTTTTTGAGCAAAAGAAGGACAGAAAAATCATGCATGCATTCTCGGAATAGACAAGCAAGGCTGGATACTTAGAATATTTTTGGTAGTGAGAGTGTCTCATGGTGTGGTTCTTTTTTGGTTGGTGGAGAAAATAAAAGACTATAATGCTATCCTATCCTAATATCCTACAGATTTGCTTTGCTCAATCCCAAACAAAGAGTAATCGCCCGGAGTAATCGCCCGATCATTTCATTCACCTCGTTATGACGGAGACGCAGTGCTGTCGCCCTTAAAGGGCGCCTTAGGAGTGAGAACCCTTCCCTCTCTTATTCTATAGAATGAGAAAGCATCCATTCTACGAAGTTATGGGGTCATTTGGTCCGGGGTGGGCGGAACGACCCTGGTATCCAGATCTGGCCAAGGAAAGAAGGGTGAAAAGATCTTATCAATATGCCAGGTGTGACGGTAACTGGAATTGCTTTAGCGGGAGCCGTGGTATTCAGCTATGGATAGACGGCTTAAGCGCTCGACCCGGTTCTCTATCTATAGAGGAAATGGGCTTTGTTCCTCTCCTGGTAAGGTTACTTGACCGATAATAGGGAAGAGAGAGCTCTCTATCTAGAATCCAGTGAGCGACAGCAACCCGTCAATGCCGAAGCGAACTAACCCGTCATCATATCACGTATAGAATACGACAAGTCTTATCACGTATCGTATCAGCAACGAATCATTGGGCCTCGGACAAACGATGGAAACTCTCGATTCATATGACTTTAGTAATAACGATTGACGGCAGTCTTTTTCGATTCTTAAGTAATTGGGGGATACTTAAAAGCACTCAACCGCTCTCTATCTATAATCCGTGCCGATCAATGGAACGTACCTTTAGGCGAGCAATAGGACCGGCCGGCAGGCACTCGACCTTTTAAGAGATAGGGGTACTCGACCCGGCCTTTCGTTTAGGCACTCGATAGTAAAATAGTGATAGAATCGAGCCCCTACTATTCTGACGGGTAGTTGGGGCCCCTACCCCTACAACATAATTTGAAGGGGGCCCCTAAAATAGATTATTGGCCCCTTCTAACTTCGAGCAACTATATAATCAATTTTCCCTGCGCTGATTAATTAGGAGGTATCTCGCCCGGGGGGTAGGGGCCCACCCAACCCCAACTAGAGTTTCCCACCGGGGTGAGGGGGGCGGCCCAGCACGCACCAAAAGGAAGCGGGCGGGGCCCCCCAACCCCTACCATGGCAAAGGGCTAACCCCAGCGCCATTCGGCTAGGTTAGCCCGTCACCTTCATGTGAGTTCAGGTGAACGCCGTCGCCTTCATGCCCCATAGAATTTTAGGGCCCTACTTAGTGTAAGGGCCCTCCAGAATTCTAGGTAGCCATATAATTTTAGGGCTAGGGAAACCCGTCGCCTTGGCTAGAATAGTAGGGCATGTGCGGATTCCTCCATAGAATTGGGCGGGCAGAACCCATAGAATAGGGCGGGCAGGGGTGAGTGATTCTATACGTAACATATCAATAGTTGGGGGTGCCTACCCTACAATTCTATGGGCCCTACAACATAATTTTATGGGGGTATGGGGGCAGATTATGAATGTTACGTATAGAATCTTTGAGATGCGGTCCCTTACCCTTAAAATAGTAGGGGTAGGGCCCTACCCCTACTCTTTTTGCCTATTATTCTTTTCTCCTATTATTCTATTATTGCTCTGGTTCATATGACTGGCCCCCCCGCTGCATGCAGAGGTAGATTATTCGACCCCCAATAATAGTGCCAGGGGGGCATAGAATAGTAGGGGCTGCTGTAACATTGCCCATAGAACCATAGCCATAGAATTGATAGGGGAGGTAGGGGCCCTCCCACAATGAATAAAGAGGGCCGGCACACTGCACGCGGGCTTTCTATCCATATTTGAGGGAGTTATTCCATGATCACTAACGAGAACATCCATTTCGTCGAGTGAGGGGCTGCTTCTTATAAAGTAACTCTCCCCTTACCCCTCTATGATAAGTTGTAGGGCTTATCCCTCGATTCGATTCTATACTCCACATGGGTGGGTGGGTTAGTCCCAAACCAAACCTGATTTATAGTCCCAAACATACAACCCTACCCCCTACTATTGCCTATTATTCTAGTGTTGCCAGGGCCCTACTATTCTAATGGGGAAAGTTCGAATAATGAAAGAGAAGGCGAGGCCGCCGGCGAATGAAAGTTTTCAGAATGGCAAGAGTAGAATTCCCTACGGGCTGCTCCAACTATCTATATATAATTGAGCTCAACTACAGCTTTCCTTCCTCCACCCACGGTTGAGGGTATCCTTCCTCCACCCCCGGTAGATTAGTTTAGGGCCCCTTCCCCTTCTTAAACTATGGGCTATAGGCTCCCTGCCTCCCAACCAATTATAGAAAAAAGGGGCTCGGGCTCCTCGTTAGGCTATAACCGCTCCACCCCCGGTAGGGACTAATAAAAGCAAAATGGATGGGCTTCTGGGTGAGCATCTCCAGTTAAACAAAGGATGGTCGCCGAAAAGGGCTGATTAATTTACTGATGCCATTAAACCCCCCCTATTCTAGCAACTATAATTGTTACTATAGCAAACTGCTCTTCCGGGCTAGCCCCCTACTATCTAAAGGGCTAGCTTATTTTAGCAGGGGTATAGTTATTTACTGATGCCATTGTTAAGGCGCATTAATGAACTGATTAATCAAGAGGTAGATTAGTTGGGTGGGAGGGCCCCTACCCTTAGAATAGTAGGGCGGCAACCCTTAGAATAGTAGGGGCCTCCCACCCCCGGTAGATAACTATTCTTTGGGGGGGGTGGGGGGTTCCCTACTATTCTATGGGCGGGGTGGGGGGCATAGCATTAAGTTATTCTAGCAGGCTGATTAATGAAGAGGAGATAGTTGCGGATCGGCCCGGCGGGAGGCATGTTCATAAATAATGCCAGTCCTACCCGACACCCTGCTCTGTCTACTACAGCCGCAAACTCGTGCAACTACTCTCAATAACTGTGGCATGCTTTGCCCTATAAATTCTATGGGTCGACTCTTGCTTACCTCATAGCGAGTAGGCAGAAGATGGTTCATGGGCCCATCAGGGAAACTGCTTCAACTATAGATATAGGGCTCCGGTTGTGTCATTGGATGCCCAGCATAGATTGAGGTTTGAGAGTGACAGGTCAACTCGAGCCACAAACATTCTCGACTTAGTCCACAGGCGGACCTCTTTAAGAATCCTACAGTGGTACCAAGTACTTCCTGTTGTTCGTGGATGATGACTCCCGGGGTGTATTGACTGAAGCGCAAGTCAGAGACTTGTAGGCACTTAAACACGGCACAGGGCCGCCCTACCTTTATATCGAGACAGAGACTGGCCGACACATCCCTTATGATAAGTTGTAGGGCCTCCGCACAGATCGGTGCATGTCCAATGAGTTGGCACTATAAAGGTAGGGCTCTGCGCTCGACATGGCATCGAGCGACAATTGAAAACTGCTTATACTCTAGGGGTGGGTGGACAAAAGAGGGTTGGAGTAGCTGGGAGAAAGAACAGAACCCTCCAGTATATGATGCGTTCCATGCTGGCCTATCCCAGCCAGATATGTCTAGCTCTATACCTCCAGGAAGCGATTGCTCTTAAACGTCAGAAGATGCAGGGGTGCGGACCACTAGGCTAATTACCCCCTTTCGTGCTCTTCCGGGGCACTGAACGTCCACTGGAGTAGTCAACTCCGTAGATGGTGTAAGATGTGTGAGATCGTGCCTTCCTAAACAAGCAACTATCCAAGGGCTTATCATCACACTGATAGATTTAGTCCCCTTCGACATGCTGGGTCTGCCAACTAGAATTGGGCGGGGAGAGCCCCTACAATTCTATGGGCAACGGCCCCTTAGAATAGTAGGGCAAACATGCACGGATTCCTGACTGTACCTGAAGGATCGTCGACCCAACTATCATCCACCCGCCCACCACTACCATAGAATAGTAGGGGCCCCCCCACCCGAGAATACCTGGAAGATATCTTGGGTGGGGGGGGGGATTATAGCTGGAGTAGGGCCCCGCCAGTTATATAGATAGGGGGCCCCCTACTATTCTAAAGGGAACTACTATAGGACGCAGGAACTACAATTCCCCCCCGCCCGGCCTCAGATAGATAGTTCTACTAGATACGTAACATGAGTGGAGACCCTTCTATAGAATAGTTCGGCCCCTACTATCACTACTATTACTCCTCGACCTTACCCGGCAGGATCAGAAGCACCTCGAAACCGAAGGCCCTGGCTTCCTCCTCGCGATCAACTATGGTTCGGATCTTTGCCAAAATATCATCATAAGATACGGGCGGGCCTTACTATCTATAGGGGGAGCGGATCTTACTGAGGAGCTCAGGGTTTATTTCGCAGCGAAAGGAACTCTAATCGGTTGAATAACTTAGTTGCTTTCCTTGTCCATACGGGTTTCGCTAGCCCCTTTAATAGTAGGGGGCCTATAGAATGGTAGGGGCTTTCATTTCGATTTATTGATTCCTCCTGTCTAAGGGGTAGGTTGTCGCCCAAGCTCAATGGGGCCAAGTGGGCCCGGCTAGTTTATTGCCGACACGATATTAGGTTGTCGCTAGGCTACTGGAGACGGAGAGGTGGGTTGGTAGGGTTAGGCCGCCGGGTGGGCTCATAACCCGATTAATACGTAATATAGGGGAAAGGTCTCGATGAAAACTGTCACTTGCCGGGGGGGGATAGCGGAATATAAACCCCCACTTAATTCAGGGCGGGATTTGAGTTGGTGGGTGGGGGGCAACCCCGGCATGTCCTCCCACCCGTAGATTAATTGGTTGAGCATTAACTCATTATCGCTTATCCTTAGAATAGTAGGGGCCACCCACCGCAAAGGTAGAGATGGGCACATGCAGGGTGTGAAGCGTTTCTCCTTTTTCGAGCAGCACATTATTCCCCTACCAATGCAGTGACAGGGAACCGGTGGATCAAGGAATTGCAGAAAGTGGTGAACTGGGCTTGACTGGAGCACCCGGGGTGGGGGGGTGCTATAGTTGGCAGTGGCAAGGAAGGCTCGATCGGAATCTATCATTTGAAGGCGGCGGCCCATAGCCCTAAACTAATCCCCTACTATTCTAAGGGCCAGGCCCCCCCCACCCCGCCCTATTCTAAGGGTAGGGGCTGGCCTTTATCGCCGGCTATTCTGTGGCTACAAGGAGAGTGGTCGACCGAACCGATTGATCGAGGTCCGAAACGTCGGCTGGTTAGAGCCATTACTAATTGATTGATGAACGCCTGGTTGATCCCACCCAACTGCATCTGACTGGGTTACTCGGCCCTACTCTTCTAAGGGGCGTTTGCTGATGTGTATGACTAATCGAATAACTTCGACCGAACCGAAGCCAGACCGATGCTGATTGATCGAGGAACAAACATAGTCAGTCGCGGGCGATCGAGTCATCCTGGCACGCAGCCTTCAGTTTTTGTTATTTCTTTGGTTTTGATTGAAATCATCGGAAACTAACGCAGAATCTCACTAAGGGGGTGGGCCCCCTACCCTACAATTGAATAGGGATAGGACCCCCTACCCCCTACTATTATAAAGGGTAAAGGGAATCTGCCTTTAGAACCAAACCATTATAGGCCCCCCTATATTGAAAGGGCCCCTTTTGAGATTATTGGTTCAACGATTATTGTTCATTAGCCATCCCCTTTATAATAGTAGGGGGTCCTATCCCTTAAAATAGAGGGGGTAGGGGGCCCCCTTTAGATATAGTTGGCCCTACTATTCGGCATTTATTATGTATAAAAAGGGGAGTTCGTCCTCCCTCAATTAATAAAAAGCGAGGAGCCTAGGGGGGAAAACTTTCTTTAGAATATAGAGAAGTTCTCATTTAACGAGGATCCTATGCCTATGGGTGGTGGGTGAGCATGCTGCGAGAAACGGAGAAGCTGCCCTTCCTTATCTCTATATATATTGGAGTGAGAGAGGGAAGAGGGAGACCGGTTCATTTATTATTTAGGATTCAATGGGAGAGATCTTCCAATGAGCGGTTCAAGTAGGGTTGTTTGTCTAGCCGAGTCATATATGTTGCATCTCATCTATAGCACCGGCATCAATAGGTGGATTCGTTGGGGCGGCCCTACGGGCAACCCCTCCCTTCAAAATTATAGGCTATGGGGCGATTCCCATTCAAATAGTAGGGGGGCGAGCCCAGCCCAGTTATATATTAGTAAGCCAGGCGGGTCGAACAGAAGACATGGTCACTATCGGGCGAGACACTGGAATCATCATATCTATGGACAGGCAGATAGGTTTACCTATCGGAGCGAGATGACACGATCAAGGAATGATTCTAATCCTGCATGCATCTCTACTAACCGGCAATCGTACCTTAATCCCACTATTCTCGAGGAAGGTAGAGCGGAGCAGAGAGGAGTACGGAAAGCGAAGAATGCTACCCCTTTTTAATAATAGCGAAGTGCCCGTACGCCATCGGTAGGATCATTTCGTTGACAAGCAGAGCTCGGCATGCCTAGAATTATTATGTGCCAGTGCCGGGGCTTGGTCCAATATAAACACTAGAATCAAAGCTCTCGGGGTCGAATCTGTCGTATCAACCACTGGGGCATCATGTTGAAACGCTCGCGCTCGGAAAGAAAAAGAATTGTGCCCTAAACTAATCAATTATAAGAGAGGGGGGCTATGGGGTGGGAACGAAGCGCAGAATGCTGGTTTTCCTCTTCCCCAGGCCCCCCCTCCCGTTCGCCCAAAGCTGAACCAAGAAGAGGCGACAGCTTATTAGGGTCGATAGGCGTATGGGTACGGTTAGGAAGCTTCAGCCCATCTATTTGTTTTAGGTGGGAACTGCATCTATTTACATGAAAGCAGAGCGGAGAGTTAGGAGACCCGTCACTCAAATCATTGGACCCATTGGATTTCCAGCAGCACCGGCTGAGTGAGCCCGTCCTCGAGCCCCTTTCCCTAGACAAGGAAAAGGAGTTATTGAATGCTTTGCCCTTTGAAACTATAGGCCCCCGGCCATCAATCAGCCCAAACCTTTTTCATAATAGGGGGCCAACCTTAAGAGAATAAAGGGCCCTCCTCCCCCCTCTACTATTCTAAAGGGTAAGCACCTTTATTTATGCTTATTATTATTCTTGAACCTGGCATTTCACCTAATAGCTGAATCGAATTCAAAATGGGAGCTGGGTTCGGCCATGAAATGAGTGATATAGAAGTGCCCCCTTACCCCCCTAACCCCCCCACCCCCTATTATAAGTTGACCTACAATTCTATGGGGCCCACAACTTATTATAGGGGGGTAAGGGGGGGGGCTTTACTCCGCTAACCCTCGGTTCTCCTCATGCCAACCTCCATACCACTGATGTATGCCTTCTTATAGATAGGGGTACCGACTCCCTTAAATAATAATAAATAGGGGGTGCTTTGCTTCTACTCCTGTCCCCCTTAGACCAATGCCCATATAGAATGCAATAGGTAGTACGGACCATTACAAGATCGATCGCCCATAGAATTTTAGGGCTGCCCGACTTATAGTATCACCAAAGAATGAGTAGTAGCCGGCCTATTGAGTGAAGTGACCGGAAGCCAAAGGATGGGATAGAGGGACCCACCCACCAATGCCGCAGGGGGCGATTGGCCGGACATCAATGAACCCTAAAACAAAGGCCAAAAGGAGGCTTAAGGAACACCGAGAAGAAATTGTCTGGATTTGTTCCTGGTGGAGCGTTATATAGAAAAGGGGGGGAAGTGGATGGGAAACTGTACTTCTAGCTGTAGTGAAAAGGAATGGGAGCTCCGTTATCGATCAGCCTTGAGACGTGGAGCCGTACTATCAAGGTGATTCTCTTACCCCCACCGCTCTGACCTCGGCCTATTCCACCCTCCTTTCGTCGGGATGGTCTGGGGCCTCGGGTATAACGTACGTGAGATAGATACCCTTATTTATTGGCTTACTAGGCCTACCCAAAAAAGACAAAAACCTTTCCGGCAGCCATAGAAATTATAGGCAATAAATTGGTAAATAAAGTTGACTTTGCCTATACATCCATATCCAGTGATTTTTCCGCTGAAGCTGCTTTCCATTCCAATAATTCTAACTCGGTATGGCAGGTTGGCAACGGGATAGAAAGATAGTTGACCGGCCAGATTCCCTTTACCCTTTATAATAGTAGGGGGTAGGGGGTAACATGCCAATAATAGAAACCTCAATTATATAGAGGGGGGGGCGGAGTTGGATGTGACAAAAATAGTTCCATGGTTGGCTGCGGGTACAACTGATTTCTCCGGAGCTTTAGTTGCGAAATATTCTAGGAGGGGCGTTCTTTCCTTTCACCGTTTCATATTGCCGGCCACCTATGCCAATATCATCCCACTAATCTATTCTATATACCTTCTATTGAGTGAGATACTTACTGGTCAATTGTGAGCCCTACAATAATCTACCTCCCTGTGCATGCACGGGGGGGCCCCTACCCCTGCAGGCCTATTTTAAGGGGCCCGCCGCCGCCCTTTACCCCCCTTCAGATTATTGTAGGCCCCCTAAAAGAAATTATTGCAGATTATTGCCCGCCTAGTGCCGTGCCAGGGCAGATTATTGCTAAGGCCCTATTAAACGATTATTCCCTATTATTAGATTATTCGACGGCTTCTTGCGGATGGCTCAGGGTCAACAGAAGAATGGGGAATCATAATCTTCCAGAACTAGTTATCATCTCCTATTACATCATCCCTTCCCTGTCTTACCCCCCGTATTGTAATCACCCTTTATACATGTTCTTCCCCCTGGGTCGTTTCCCCATCCATCAACCTCTTGTTGTCTCATCTCGTCCATGCAAGGATAAAACTATAAGGGTTAGTGGTTCCATTCCACTATCATCTCATTTGTCCCCAATGGTTTTGGTAATCGTATGCAAAAAGAATTGAGTGAACCCCTCCTTCCTGCTGTCCCTCTGTGATTTGCTGCCCAGGTGCTTCATCCGATCGCGTCACCGTCACTAAAGGGTCCGGTCCCCGGACGCCGTGTGTGTGTTTATTCTCCACTCGTATCCCCGGCCCGGGTATCACACTCCAGATTACCCCCTTAGAATAGTAGGGCCATAGTTTCATACAGAGATGACACGAGCTGGAAGGAATCAGCTACTGGGTCTACTCATTATGCACCTGCCTTTGTTTCTCATGCTCATTAGTCAGCTGCTACCCATGCAGCCATAGGCTATGACTCTGTACCAACCTTTGCCTCTGCCCTTTAGAATAGTAGGGGCCTCTGCCATAGAATTGTAGGGGCCACTCTAGGTAAACTACTGAATCAACTGGTATTGTAGCTTGCTTCTGAAAACTGCTCGTGCTGCTTCAACGAATGCTTATGGCTCTCGATCAACGGAGTCCCCTATCAATTTTATGGCAATAACTGGTACTGGGTAAACTGCCCCCTACTTATCTATCTATAGGCGACCGGATCAACGGCTTACACTACGCTTCTCCAGCTATCTATCTCCGTCTCTGCTACCCATGCTGCCCATGAGTATGGATCTTTGGCTTGCTTACAGCCGCTAGTGGTATTAGTACAGGTGCTGCCGCGTCCCTTTCCCCTTTCCCCTTTCTAATATAGGGTAGGGGAGGGGCAGGTGCTGCTGACTATGGCTATATATCCATATACATATATATATTCTGCTACTGTTGCTACTGACGCTTATACTGGTGCTTATGCCTCCCCATAGAATTGTAGGCCCTTGTCATGTCGCGGGTGTCTGGATCTTCACCACCTGCTCCTGGAGCTACTGCATCTGCTTCTGGGACCGGGTATCGGCGTATAGCCTAGGTGCCTTTGCTACTGGATTCACCCACTAATGGGTATGTATCTGGTTATGGCGCAAGAACTGGATCCTCTACTTATTAGTGTACTGAATCCGCATCTGGCCCCTACTTATCTATAGGCGACTGGATCTGCCTTAGCTATACCCCTTGGTCACTGCTGATACTGGGTCTACCACTGTTACTGCTGCTGGTTCAGGTACCCATGTGTGTTTTAAGCCTCTAGCCACGGCACTGGGTCTCGCTTACGAACTCCATAATCTCTTCTGGAGGGACACCAGCATATAGACCTCTATCCGGAGCATCAGAATCTTCACCTCAATCACTAAACTCGAACTTTTCACGATCCCGATCACTAAGGTTGTATGGATCTCGGTCTATATATGTGACCGGGTCAACAGCATCAACCGCTGGGTCTACTCACTTTAGGTAGGTCTCTTTGCTCCAGCCTCTGCTAGTGGTGTTGCTAGCTCTACTGTGTATGCTTCTGGGTCAATGGCCCCTACAATAATAGGCTACCGGGGGGCCCCTTAAATAATCTGTTTGGGGGCCCCTACCCCGGCCCCCCTACCCCCTACCCCCGGCCCCCTTTCATATTATTGTAGGGGCCCCCTTGATTTGCCATTGCCCCTTTTATGTCATAGAGAAATAGCTAGGTTACAACATGCTTCTAGCTCTCTAGCAGTTGTTGATCTTGATCCAATTCCAGAAGCAGATCCATTTGCGGATCCCTTATAAATAGTAGGGGCCAACAATGTGTAAGCTGATAAAGGCACGCCCTATCCCCCTTGAATTGATAGGGCAAGGGGGGCCATAAATTGTTGATTCAGATGCAGATAAAGATTGCCATAGCCATAGCCATAGAATTTATAGGGTAGGGGTAGGGGCATAAATTGACCCATTACCCCCTACAATTCTATGGCAGCGGCCCCTACTATTCTAAAGGGCAGAGCCCCCTACTATTCTAAAGGGCATCCCTTCTGGGTTGAGAGCCATAGCCCATCCCATAAAAAGATCCAGAGCTATTTGATCGAGTAGATTCAGTAACATTCCCAGTAACGGGAGAGACAGCACACCTTCGCTTGGTGAAAAAGTCCATTGCATAACTCGTTCTATATCCAGTCCCGCCACCTGCATCCACAGAGCCGTTTGATCGAGTTGACCTGGCAGCTAGTTTCAGCAAAGGCTTCTTCTGCCGAAAGATAAGTAAAGGCAGAAGCAGTAGAGGTGGTAGAGGCTAGTTTAATCCATTGACTCAGAAGCCCCATAGAATTGTAGGGACCGGTGCTTGCTGGAAAACCAATACCAGTAGCAAGAGAGGCTGCAGAGGTACCTTAGGCATAGGCTGATTCTTCGGTAGCAGAGACAAAGACAGGGGCAAAGAAAGCAGCAGGAAAGCCCATATAATTTGAGGGGCCTATAGAATGGTAGGGTAGCAAGGGTGGAAGCATAAGAAGGAGAGACAGTTACGGATCCAGCTGGAAATGAACCATAATAAGATCCATATAGAGTTGTTCCTCACAAACTGGCTGAGCATGCCCGAATGAAGCACGAACTGATTGATCAATCTAGAATCGATTGAAACTTCCTTCCACCATCTATAGGGATAGGGGTGATACAAAGGGTTCAAGGACAGCAGAGGGAGCCCGATCCCAATGCAACTGGTCCAAAGCCTTTCCTAAGATGCCCTACTATCTATGGGGGTCCGAAGCATGATCCCAAAGCTACTGTGCTAACAAAGCCTCAGAGTTAGAAACTGGATTGAATGATTGTTATGGCAATGTAGACGCTGGGGCAGGAAGGTCAAAAAGATCATACTGATAAACTAAACTAAAGTTCCTATGTGATTACATCGGGCGTGTAGGGTATTAGTTACGAAGAGGTTTTTATTCATCTAAATAAAGGTGCTTATTCAATACGTTACAACTTGGACCTACATTCGTACAGTCAGGACCCTACTATTCGGCTGGGGCCCGGCCGGGATAAGCATTGATGGACGGTATAGGTAGACCCTACGAGACTTGAGAGAAGGCCCCTACTATTTTCAGGCTATGGCCCCGCCTGCAGCTACAGTGGAGGCCATTTTCGTTCGTGCCAAGCAAATATACCTTATTAAAGTTGAACTAATGGAAGCAACACTCGACCCCCCTACCATTCTATAGGCGAAACCCTTTAGCCCTACAATTCTATGGGCGCAAAGGCAGCTATAGAGACAGAGACAAAGGCAGCTTCGACAGCAGCAGGAAAGAACGGCCCTATTAAATAGTGGGCAGTCAGTAGTAAGGCCCGATATCTGCTGGAATACCTCTTTCCATTGAGTGGGACTCCCGCCCGGATCTGTCCTCCAACCCTGGCACATGAATGTGGTGGTATGATAGAGAGTCCGACCTTTCATTTGCAGGCAGGGGTACCAGCAGCAGTTCTCTCGCAGGGTTCACACACCTTAGCGTGATGGGCTTCCACTAAGCATCAATCGCTTTAGCAGTTTAGAGGGATAGAGATAGCCCATTGTGCGCGTACTAAGATGTGGCCTTCACAAGCGTACTATGGTACAAGTTCATATTGCGTATAACCATCACCTGCCAGCGTCGCTAATAATAAAGTCGCTATGCATGTTCCGTAGTAATGGAAAGCACCTTTGCTTGCCAAAAGAGAGAAAGCCTTTGCAGGAAAAGAGAATGCAGCTCTAGGTATGCCAATATAGATTTCCCCATAAAATTGTAGGGCCTAGTTGGGTATTATCAAATGAGCAAACAAGGCACAAGCTGCGGGTGCAGGCGGATTGGGTACAATGAATGTAGGCGAGCGCCCACTATTCTAAAGGGGTCACAAATCTTTACTCATCTTGGATAGAGAAGAAGGGCATTCAGATGAGGGTAACCTCACCTTCACCCTACTATTCTAAGGCCCTACTATTCTAAAGGCCGTAATCTGCAATAATCTGCCTATTTTTTTCTTAGCGGGCAAATAGTAGGGAGATATACGGGGCAGATGAGGGCCTTCCTTATAAATAGTAGGGCTGGTGGTCTTAATAATTGAATTCCATGCTGTGATCTCCCATGCCATGATAAAATAGCGTAAAAAAGAAATCACTCGTATAGTGTCGTGGGTGCACCAATCACTCAATGTACCGGCAGGCAAAAGTGCCACATAAATATTTCCCTTTACCTTTACCTTTATAATATAGGGGTAGGGGTAGGGGCCCGCGTCAAGAAGTGAAATGGAAGCCGTATCAATCATAGCTATGCCCCACTAAAGGTGAACCACGTAAGGATCCTGCTGATCCAAAGTAATAAGCGCTGGAAACAAGTTAACGAGCGGGTGGAAACAGGCTGCTATACAAATAGAAAAGATAAAGCATATGGGAAGATTAAGCTATGGCTTGTCGATAGCGCACTTTATGGGTTCCATATACTGTAGCACCAATTGTAGAGCCTCCAGTCACTAACCTTGAACCCGTTAGGTTATATATATCCAATTCCAGCCCGCAAGGGAGGCCATGGAGAGGTAGGGCTACTGAGTACTAGGCAAAGAAGAAACGATTGTAGTTTCACCAGCGGCATCTGAGCCAGGACCAGCAACAAAGCAAGCAGCATCTCAGTTAGCAACGTCGAACAAGAAGCAGAGGCCTATATGAAAGAGGTGGGAGAAGCAAACCCAAACGCAGCCCCTACCCCCTACTATATCTATGGCTATGGCAGAGCCATTTGATCGGGATCGCTAGCCAATTTGAGAACTTTAAGTCAACTATATTGGTTGGGGGCTGGCTGGGGCATTCAATCAGATTAACCAGGTACAGATCGAGACCCGTCATAAGAGACAAAGGCTTAAAGGGCATGAGAGACCGGAGCAAAGAAGGCAAAGGCAGGGGTTTAACCTGCGGGGGTAAAGGTAAAGGCATCCGATTCACCAGCGGCAGTTAATTGAATAAAGCAGCGGTTGAAGTTCCAGCTCCAGGTGCAGATGCAGGGGCCCCTACTATTCTATGGCCAGGTGCAGCTACTTTTGCCTATAGAATGGTAGGGCGAGCAGATTGAGAGGCAGGGCCAAAGCCCGTTGATTAACCAGATCCACCGAAAGCAAAGGCAGCTTCAGGACCAGGCAAAGAGCGGCGCACTGATACATTACATAGAATAGGGCTTTAGAATAGTAGGGTACGGCTGCCATAGAATTGGGCGGGGGTTTCGTATATAACTACTATGGGTACTATGGGGTATCAATACTAAGGGGTATAAATGCCCCTACTATTATAAGGCTCACAAAAGGCACGCGGGGGCGCACTTCAAGGTACAGGGAAGCAAGCCGCCAAGGTATAAAAAGCACCAGAGCGAGATCAAGAGCTCGTTGTTCCATCATCCGTGCCAGCATCCCTTCGCTCGGTTCGTCCAGTCACGGCTCGAGACCCAGTCAAACCAGCTTCGGAGCCAGCACCTTGCTCAGGATCCCTTCCAGTTGCAGCTTTCCTTTGCGTGGTTCCAAATTCATGACCAGCTGCAGAGTCCCCATCCGCCCTTTGCATGCAGCGGGGTCTCTATCTCAATCTGGGCAAGGTGACTCTCTTATTGTCTATGCTCTCCCATGCCTATGCCTTTGCCTTTGTTCATACTGATTATGCCTCTACGGGGTAAACTGCTTAAAGATCAACTCAGTAAACAGGTCTACCACGGGAGGTAGATTAGTTGTTGGGAGGGACCCTTCCCTTCCCTTCCCTTCCCTTCAAATAGTAGGGTAGGGTAGGGTAGGGTAGGGTAGGGGGGTGCCCCTATTATTAGATTATTCTAGCCGATTGGGCCCCTACTATTCTATGGCAGGTGGGAGGCTGAACGTTGATTCGGCCCCCTCCGGTTCCCTACAATAATCTGCCTATTTTTTTCTTAGCGGGCCCTATCAATTCTATGGCGGGAGGTAGATTAGTTGCTATAGTTGGGCATGTTACGTATAGAATCTAGATGGCCGGGCCGATAGAACCCGATAGAGCCCCTAGTTTTGACCCAATAAGAGAATAATAGGCAGAAATAGGGTTGGATTAAGTTGTAGACGACATTCTCGTCACAGGAGGCGAAGCGCACCTTACTCGACAACACTGCGATAGCGGACAGATACAATATAGAAATATCGTCGTGTTTTTTATGATGCAATGCTTCTGATAGTATGTGCTTAATGACGCCTGCTATGAATGAACGATTCTATACGTAACATGCTCCATATAATATGCCGGGGCCCTCTGCATGCATGCACCGCCCTTTATTCTATTATTCCCTTCCCCGGCACAATAGTAGGGGTAGGGGAACCCTTACCCTATCAAAATAGTAGGGGTAGGGCGTGGTGTTCAATGATGGTTTTTCCATCCCCCTTCGAGAGCCCCTTGATAGGAGTCACGCCTCATATTTCAAAGCGGCCACGCCCCTATCTCCCCTGCATGCAGAGGCCCCTTCCCTTGAGAATAGTAGGGCCATGGGCGCCTATACCCCCTTCCCCTACTATTCTAAGGCTATGGGGTAGGGCAAAGGTTTACTAGGTTTGAAGACCAGAGGTTCCCTCCCCTACTATTCTAAGGCTATGGGGAGGGCCGTTTAAATGCAGAGAGGGCGTTATAAAGAATGATAGGTTGGGAAAGAATGATAGGTTGGAATTCTAGGTTGGGATTCTAGGTGTGCAGGAAGTCCCCTATCCCAACCCACAGCGGACCCTACTATTGAAAGGGGTTCCAATGCAGCGGACCCTATCAATTCTATGGGCTTTTTTGAGCCCTTATAAATTCTAGGATAGGCCGGCCCCCTATCAATTCTATGGCAAGCTAACAGCGGCCCCTATCAATTCTATGGGCTTTGGCCTTTAGCCCTTATAAATTCTAGGCTAGGCCGGCCCCTACTATGGAACAAGGGAAAGGGAACAGCCCTACAATAATCTGAAGGGGGGGGCCTGCCTGTTCACCTGCATGGGGCCCCCTACCATGGCCCTTAAAATAGTAGGGGGACGTATAGAATCGAGAAAGGTCCCCTTCCCATAGAACCAATTCCCTGCCCCCTTACCCCCCTCTATGATAAGCCCTACTATTAGAAAGGGGGGGGGTAGGGCATCTCCGCATTCTCCATTCTAGGATGCCTGATCAATATTGGGGGGCACTTCTGCACCACTATAGCCACCTGCCGGCTAGGTTAAGTTGGGTAGGTAGGTTCATTCTAGTGGCAGATAGTTTTGAGATGGAGTTTCCCGCCTGATCAATATTGGGGGGCACTTCTGCACCACTATAGCCACCTGCCCCTTAAGTTGGGTAGGTAGGTTGGGTAGGGAAGTAAAGTATGCCTGTTTGCCCTATTATTCTATTATTGGGGGCAGGCAGATTCTATACGTCCTATAAAATTGTAGGGGGCCCCATAGAATAGTAGGGGCCCTATCACACCGTAGGGAATTCTATTTAGGTGCAGAGGGTATGTATATTGAAACCCGGTGCAGAGGGTATGTATATTGAAACCCGGTGCAGAGGGTATGTATATTGCGGGAGGGTATGTATATTGAAACCCGGTGCAGAGGTTTATATTATTGTAGATTTCTTCGCCGAGAAAATATTATTCGGCATACATAAAAACTGACGAAAATACGAGCTATAGGTCATAGGGAGCTGCTGCGGTTCCAAAAGCCGTTGATGACCGGGAACCAGTAAATGATTCCGCGGAGGAAGGAGTTTCATCCTCAGTGTGAGAGTAGGAGTTCATCGGCAGCAGTTCCATCAGTAGTTCCAGCAGCGATAGGGAAGCAAGCATCAGAGCCCCTACTATTTTTTAAGGGCAGCAAAGGCACCAGAAGAAGAGGTAGAGGCACCCGTGGTTGCATTTTACCGAGTAGCAGATTCCCCACTTGCATATAGTTCCCTCCCACAATTCTAGAAAAGAGGGGCCTGGGGAGGGTGGGTGGATATAGCCCTACCATTCTATAGGCGGGTGGGAGGGCCCCTACTATTCGCCAGGGCCATTGTGATGCAGGGGGGCCCCTACAATTCTATGGCCCCTACTATTCTAAAGGGGCCCTCCCACCCTGCCCGGAGAATCAGTCTCTAATCTATAGAATCGATCTCTAGCTACTATCTCCTCCCGGGGAACTATGATTCCCCCCCACCCGGCCCTTTAGAATAGTAGGGGTTCCGGAGAATCGATCTATAGAATGGAGAATCCCCGACTATTCTATGGGCGCCATAGAATAGTAGGGGCCCCTTAGAATAGTAGGGGCCCACCCTGCTGCCCCAACCAACCATCCTCCCGGCCCTACGGGGCCGGGGTGGGTTCCAGATAGGGGCCCACCCACCCAATTTGAGTTGGCCCGGCCGGGGCCCACCCAACCCTTCGGAGAATCGATCTCTACTTTAGGGCCGTACTATAGTTCCGGTGCAGTGGGAAACTATAGGAAAGGGTGTTCATAGGGAAACACCGTGGAGGTCTATTAATTGGAGGTGCCCCGGCAGGCAGAGAATCGATCTATAGCTACTATCTCCTCCCACTGCACCGGAACGGCCCCTGGCCAGGGGTGGGTGGGAGGCCCTCTATTCTATTGTTGGGGCCGGCCCCTAAACTAATCAATTATAAGAGGGGGGGCCAGGCCCCCCCACCCCTACTATTCTATGGCATGGGGAATCAGCCTTCAACATGGCATCAGCCTTAGCGAATAAGGTTCCGGCATTTATCACCCTGCTTCCATGATGGCAGTGGATATAGTTGCTGCCGGCAATAAATAATAGGCCGCTGCCCATAGAATTGAATTGTAGGGACCATGTCACGTATAGAATTGCCTATAGAATGGTAGGGCCATCATCGAACGAGTACTATATCCACCCCTGCAGGGGGGGGGGAATTATTGGTTGGAGGAACGATCACTACTTATGTGGGGTGGGAGGAATAATGTGCCCTTCTCAAACCCCCTCCCTCCATATAGTTTAGTGCCCGGGCTATAATGGTTTCTTGGGGACCCCCCCACCCTTCAACTTTCTTTCCTCCCCCTCCCCCCACCGCCAAGATAGAGTAGGGCAAATCGTGTTCCCCCCACCTCTAATTAGTGCGGCATTATCCTTCCCCCCCCCGCCACTAAAATGTTGTCCCCCCCAACAATAGAATAATAGGCAATTCTATGGCAAAAATAGGAGGATGTTTTCCCCCCTCCCACCCTGAATCTTAAACGGCAACCCTTCACCCTCCAACACTCCCTCCCGCCGTTAGGGGAGGAGGATGACTACAAGATGCGAATGGATGGGGGGGGCCGTGACCGCTGGTCGGGGTTCCCTTTCTCGATGCGAAATGTGTTGTTGGTGAAGCCCAGGGTGGGGGAGGCATGTTACGTATAGAAGCTGATTATTGGCTTCGGCAGCAGGGGAACCTTCTAGTCCCACCCAACCCTGGCCCTATAGATAGTAGGGGGTGGCCGGCCCCTACTATTCTATGGCATGGGGAATCATAGTTCCTATGCAGGGAACTAAACTATAGTCGCCCCTGCTGCTGCATCTATTATTGAAGCACTGAATGAATTAGAGCAAGATCGGGGCGGTAGACAGAAGCTAGGGGATGAAAGGTTTCGTAATATCTGGGCTGCTTTGTCGGTGGGGCAGGTCGCCCCTCCAGCA
>MU222627.1:38739-60563 GCA_018584345.1 Thuja plicata
GCGCTTACGGCTCTCTACCCCAACCAAGGCCGCCCCTCCTCCTAGTTCTCCCCTACATAACTGGGCTTCGACCAACTGACTTTAACCCCCCACCCCCTTTAGAATAGTAGGGGGCCATAGAATAGTAGGGGCCTATGAACACCCGGCACCCTATTGCCCCCCACCCATCCCGCCCTTAGAATAGTAGGGCCCGCGCCTTATAATAGTAGGGGCTCTTAGAATAGTAGGGGCCTCAATTCCGGGCCGCGGCTATCCTCATGTCCCTAGAATCCCCTCATGCATGCACACTGCCATTATGGCAGCAGGGTGATAAATGGCCCCTACTATTCTAAGGCCCCCGCCCAATTCTATGGCTCGGGGGAACTCAAGATTCCCCTGTTCACATGCAGGTTATCCGTGCATGCAGGGATAACCTGCATGCAGGGGCACCCTTTGCGTCATCAGAATCGAGGGCAGTGTTCATGGGCCCCTACTATTCTATGGCCCCCTACTATTAAAGGGAGACCACCCACCCGGAACAATTCAATTACTGGTGAGTAGGGGGGGAATTTGGGCCGGGCCGCTCAAGTTCTCCCACCCAATAGAACCCCCCACCCCCCCCCCACCCCCCAAAATAGTTGTTGAATAGTTATCTACCTTTCTCTAGAATTTATAGGGGCCAACTATAGGGAGGGTGGGAAGCCCTTACCCTTCCCTTATAAATAGTAGGGGGTAGGGGGTAGGGGGTTCCGGGAAACTCTAGTTGGTGGGCCCTACGGCTTCTAAGGGCCCTACTATTATAAAGGGCGAATAGTAGGGGAACTCTTAATTAATCAGCCTGCTACCCCCTTACCCCCTAACCCCCCAAAAATGATAGCCCTACTATCTATAAGGGCCCCCTCCCCCCCACCTCAACTAATCTTCGGGTTGGGTGGGGATTGTAGTTAGACCACCCACCCCTGCATTGGGAGGGAATCATAGTTGCCCTGCAGGGTGGAATAGTGCCGCCCTTTCATAGTAGGGGGCCATAGAATAGTAGGGGCCCCCCCCCCACTGCACCGGAAGATAAAGGCGGGCGGGCCTTGAGGGCGTTTATGTCCCTCCCCCTCGGCGGCCTCCTCGACCTGAAGGTCGAGACCCTCCCCCCCTTCTAAGGGGGAGTCCTCTCCCTAAGGCGTTGGCCTATTGCCGGGGCGGGGGAGTCCTCTCCCAACTAGAGTATAGTAGGCCGGGGTTGCCCGGGGCCCCAACCCCCATTACAGAGAGGGGGGAGAGGGGCGCCCGGAGGGGTGCATAAATGCCCATGCCCTTCATCGGCAACCCCCTACTCTAAAAGGTAAAGGTGAGGGGGGGGGCCGAGCGCCGCCCCCTATCCATAGCCCCTACTATACTGTATAAAGGGGGGGACCCCTACCTCTATATTGGCGGGGGGTGGGGGGGGCACTCGACCGACGGGAGAGGAAGTCGAGGGAAGTCCTCTTCTCTTGGTCGAGCGGTTCGCTACGCTCACACCCCCTATCTATAATGGGCTATCGATCGAGAGCACCCTGCATTGGGGGCCGTTCGTCTGCTGGCGAAAAGCCGCTCCACGATGGTAGAGTCTCATCTTGCGTGTTGGCCGAAGTTGCAATAGTCACATTGAACCCTCGGATATGCTCGAAAATCTCGAAATGATCTTCTAGTTCCGGGAAGAATTCGCAAAACTCCGTCTCCATCGGGAACTGGATGGAGTTTTTCCGTATCCGGACCGGAAGGTCGTTTTCCGACATGACTGCCGAAATCTTTTCCGAGGAATTATACATCATATGCCCTCGGAGAGTGCTTCCTCGTAAAGAATCAAACATCATATGCCCGCTTCGTCGTGCGACTCCCTCTTTCCCCAATGGATTGGCCCGTTCCCGAGAGCACTCGACCCGATCTGCCTGTGCGAATCTCTGACCGCGCGGAATCTCCATAGCCAATTCTCCATTGGAACGGAATGCCTTTGGAACTACTACGATTTCACACGATCTAGGAACTCCCGTGATGTTGGCGTGATTCGGTTTTGGCAACGGATCTTGACGTAATACATTTCCGTGATGAAAATGGAGTCCATTGGGTGTGATAAACATGAGCTTGCTTCCATATCTATGATATAATGAATGAGCACTGCTATCTGCTCTGCCGTGCAGCCTACCTAAACGACTCATGACCGGCCTGCCCGGCCCACTATTGAAAGGGCCATTAGTGGAGAGTTAGTTCGTTCGCCCGGAGGGGCTCACTGCATGCAATCACCGATAGGGATCAGGCCCTCGATTTCTGCGCCTGCCTTAGGGCCCCATAGTTTGGATAGGTCATTTATAGGTCGAGCAACTATGGTTCGCCCCCACCCCCTCTCCTTTATCGCCCCCCCCACCCTGCAGGTTCATAGGGCTACCCGCCAAGAGAGAGGTGGGGCTAAACTAGACTAAACTAGACTGAACCAACTATAGAACCTAACCCCCCACCCCCCCCTTTATAATAGTTCTATTCCCTCCCACCAACTATATCCTCCACCATAGAATAGGGCGGGGTGGGGGGGCCCTCTAGATAATTGAGGCCCCTACCCTTATAATAGTAGGGCTATGGTAGCCTATTATTCTTTTATTGGGCCCACCCCAATCTATAGCCGGGTGGGAGGGAATCATAGGGGGCCCGGTTCAGTGGTTGCCAACTACTATAGTAGGTAGGGGGGGTTCAATACAATAGGGAACTATAGAAGAGGGGGGGCTATAGAAAGCCCCCATTATAGAGAGGGGGAGAGGGGTGGGGGGGCTCACCCCTCTCCCGATGGTCGAGTGCACCCACGGCCAATGCAGGGTGGGAGGGAATAGTGCTACCTCCAGCATAGAATAGTAGGGGCCCACCCGCCCGGGCCCTATAATCCCCGGGCGGGTGGGGAATAGTTGTTGTAGCGGTTATAGGGTTCTCAAATTGTAGCGGTAGGGGCTATAGATAGGCCTCCGAGTATTAGTATTAGGAGAGGGGCGCCCCCACCCTGCAGCGGCACTAGTTATAGTAGGGGTCCCCCCGGGGTCCTCTCCCTCCCCCTCCAATCAAGGCCTATCGGCGCATAAATGACCCCCCCCACCCCTCTCCCCTACGGGGTTCTATAGTTAGGTAGGGTGGATAGGCCGCCTCTCCCAGCCGGGAGAGAGCATACCCATGGATAGTTGCCCTCGACTGACGTAAGGGCAGGGCCGCGCCGCACTATCCCCCACCCACCCGGGCAATAATAAAGCCCGCCATCCACTTACCTGAATGCCCTACTATTCTAAGGGGTGCGGTAAGGGCCTATAGTTCTAGTGGGCTCACCTTCACCCTACTATTCTAAAGGGCAGATGAGGGCCTATAGTTTCTCAGGCTCGGGCGATAATTCAATTGCTGCTTGCCATTGAATCTCGTGGACCCATTGAGACCGAAATTGGAAAGGGAGATGCGAACGGAGGGGAATAACCGATCGATGAAGGAACATGAAACCATTCCGTTTCGATAGAGGTACGGAAAACGATTGGGGGCGATAAAGTAGGTAAAGTGGTTGAGTTTTGCGAGCTGTTCCAACCACTGCTGGGGATTCCAAGAGCCAAACGAGAATGAATACCACACATCAGAGTCAAGATCGGGCTCCCTAGTAGAATGTTGAACCAATTCATTCCGAATCGATCAAATTGGTACGGGAGTTGTAAGATGGGAAAACTACGGAAAACACGACTGATTCTAAGAACCCGGTGACCTACCAATTGCAGAAGTGGGATTCCGGGCGAGCAATAAGTACTTGAAGGATACGATTCGAGTGTACCATCTTCTTTATCACTCCGAAAGAAAGGCTCGGGGGGAAGAGAAAACGGCGGAGGAATCCGAATCGGACCTGAATGGGAATGGCATGAAAAGTCTTTTTCAGAACCCGTGATGAAGGGCGTTACGACGATATACGAGGGAGATGGAGAAGAACTCGTGATTAGTGTGGGTAAATGGAGTAGAATCCGTTTATGGAATAGTCCAATAAAGAGTCGTCTCATTGGGAATATGGTCCGAATAATCTCGTAAGGCGTTGCGCGAACAATCCGGCAGCAGGAGAGTCATTATATAGTGCCAGTTATATAGATAGGGGGCTGGCTTTAGAATAGTAGGGCACAGTGGGGTTATTTTCGAACCAACATCCGTGATACTGCCTGCAGAGAACCAAAATCAGAATCAGCCCTACGGGGGAAGAAGATACCATGATGGTTCATCGGCAATGATTTGATGTGAGTCAATGATTCCTTTGCAGCATCACAGGTGTTGCCGCGTCTTGAGATCCGCCCCTACTATTAAAGGGGGGCCATGGTTCCGCCCATTGTTTCGTGTGTGGGGTTGGGTGAGGGGCTAAAATTCACCACAAGTCGCCGGGCCGGGAAAAGATCGTTCAAAAAAAGGTCGTGCTCAGATAGAAGGTTGGGCCGCTCAGGACAGATTCTATACGTAACATGCCCACCCCGCCACAACTAGAGTTATAGTAGGGCTAGAAAGAAGAGAAGGGCCGATGCAGCTCCTAGATCTGCATTCGAATAATCTGCCCTACTATTCTAAAGGCGGCACCCTACTATTATATGCTTAGGATGACTGGATGGAGAGGAGAGATTGATCGGTTAAGGCCCAGTCCCTAGTAGCCTACCTTTCAATATAGGGGGGCCGGCTGGTTCTAAAGGCAGATTCTATACGTAACATGCCTACAATAGCCATGATGGGGGCCCCTACTATTCTATGGCTGGGAAGCATGTTGCCCTCTCCTGTATAGTGGGCCCCTATTATTCTATGGCTGGGGAGCATGTTACGCCCTACAATAATCTGAAGGGGGGTAAAGGGATGCGCAACTATAGAAAAAAGGGCAAATAATAGGGCCATAGAATATCCATCCATAGTTGGCCCCTACAATAGTTCGGCTGGCAGGCGGGAGGTAGATTATCGTAGGGGCCCTACTAAACTAGCCATAGAACTATTGTAGGGGCCACCCAACTATAGAGAGTTCCCTCCGCACCGCCCTGGGAGATAGAGCTACCATGGTCCTTACCCTAACCCCGGCGCCCTAACAATATAGGGGGTAGGGCCGTCTATACGTAACATGGTGCACAGAACCCGCCCGATAATCTACCTCGATTTTCTATAGGGGGGGGCGGGGGAGCCTCCCCTACTCTAGATGAACCTACCTTAGGGTATCCTAACATTGGTTTGAACAGCTCCAACTGCGTAGGTTTTATTTAAGGGACTTGGGCCCATAGAATAGTAGGGGCTGCCTAGCGAACTGCGATTTTGACAGAAAAAAACGAATGAACCACTGCCGTCCCATTCTTGAGTTAGCTGGAGCGTAGCCATCTCATCCACTGAACTAGCAGAGAGTCGAAACACTCAAAAGGACGGAGGAAATCCCGCAGCAGAAACGCGTTCTCCGGCATAGGAACCACGGGACCGGAGCCCCCTATCTATATATGGCGATGTACGACGGGATCCTCGTAGTGGGCTGGACCAACATCCAGCCGATAGAGGACAGCCTAAGCAACAGGTTGTTCCCAACATGTCTATTTTAGGGGGGCCCCTTTTGAGAGTATTGGGCCCGATCAATAAGAAGAAATCGGGTAGCAAGATATTAGCATTATTGACCATGCATGATAAACCACTAACACCTCCGGCCATTCACTCACTGGAAAAACGCTCTAGGACGGCCAGGAGGGATTAAGCTTTCCGTTGTAGGCATGTTACGTATAGAATCGGGCGCACCCTACTATTCGGCGAAGTCCCATCTACAGGGCAATTATGGCCTTCCTCGATTCAATCGATATATTGGCTGTGTATTGAGTCCTCATTGATTCCTCCCCATCCTTCCCCTCCTCGATCGATCCGGGTTATCCTTCATAAGCAGTTTGTGAGTGGCCACCTTCCTCCCACGGGGCCGGATTGGAATAGTTGGGCCTCCCGGGAACTACTATTCCCAACCCCCCTACTATTCTTAGTGCTATAGCCCAAATAGTAGGGGCCCTCCCGCCCTAAACTAAGAATAGTAGGGGCCCGGAACCGCTTGCCCTTCCCTTCAAATATAGGGGGTAGGGGTAGGGGTAGGGGGAGGGTTAGGGGTAGGGGCTTTCCTTCCAATCAAATGCGAATATGAAGGTCCGCAAAGGATCTCTATGGGTTGGGTGCCCCTTTTTTCTATAGTTCTATAGTTCCCCCCCCTACAATTTGATGGCAGCAGTGTATAGCCGGGTTATATGCCCCCTACTATTCTAAGGGCCCCTACAATTCTCTGCTTGCTGAGGGAGCGGGGCCGAATAGTAGGGGAATTCTGCCATTAATCAGCCTGCAGGCCCTTCATTAATTAACCTGCCACTCTGCTTGCTGGGGATGTACTCTACGACATAAACAAATAATGTCAGCCACCAAATACATGCATGGATGGATGGATGTGGGCCTATCCTAGCCTCAAATTTCTATGGCTATGGCTATGGCCTCGCTGTTCCTTTTCTTCTGCAGAATAGTCTAATGTGGAAGGAAAGACCCCTGATTCCTGCTATTTGGATGAGGCAGTGAGAGAGCAGTTATGGACGGATTTGGGTTGGGAAGAGATTTGGAAGAACAGGTTAGGTTGGGAAGAGACTACCGAGACATTACGAGTTCGATGGGAAGGTTATCCCTTTCCTATCTCTGAGCCCTACTATTATAAGGCCTTTCCTATCTATTAATAGAATTTATGGTCCCCTACTATTCTAAGGGGCCCTACTTATCTATAGGCATGGGTGTTGAAAGATTTACGCGGGTATCTGAGAATCCGAAACTACTGAATCCTATCCGAAGCCCTTTCTAATATAGGGGGGCTTCTACCTACAGAGAATCCGAAACTACTTACTCCTATCGGAGGCGTGCCTTTCCTTATTACTCTTTCTTCGATATCATGACTGCTGAGAAACCTGTTCGTTATAATCCCTTTAGAATAGTAGGGCCTTCCGCTAGGTAGTCGACCTTGAGTACCCGGGCTTGGCCCCTTAAAACATATTATTGGAGAGGTTCGGATTTTCAATCAGGCTTCCTCTTCGCCAACCAAAGGGAGTCCTCGAGTACCAAGCCGGGGTCAGAGATAGGTTTGGATAAAATAACTAAGACTGCTTAGCTATGAATAAGGCGCAGAAAGATAAAGCAATGGCACTATGGCGATAGAAAGAATGTTAAGAAACAACGAAATAAGGTTAACTCTATTCATTCAGACATACACAAGTATGGCGCAGAAATAGAAAGCAATAACCATCCGTTGTCATCTGCTCTGGCGACAAATAATATGGATCTGCCCTACTATCTATGGGCGAGAAAGGGAGACCGTTTGGAGAAAGCCCCACCGAGGGCAGACTGCTAGATCACTTAAAGCGAAGGTTACCACTCGCAGCAGGGATTCTCCTTCTTGCCCAGGACTTCGTGAGACTATAGCGACTCGTTCCATGGAGAAATCCTTGGGCGGTCCGGGTAATGTCCTAGCAAAGACTAGCCGGAACTACAGGGGCGAGAGGATAGGCGTTCGGTCACCATTCCCTTCGCGGCCTTATAGATAGTAGGGGGAGACCGTTCGTAACCCGTGGTTAACACAGCTAACCATTAGCCTGGTAGAGCAGAACGATCAGTTCCTAAAGAAAACATCACTAGCAACATAGGTATAGAGTTGATTCTGTTGACCTATAAGCAAAGGCAGCATATGTATATGAGTCAGCCGAGTCAGTTTATTCTATTGAAGCAGTTTTTTGAGCTGTTGATCCTGTTTACTGAGCAGCAGTTTATTCGGTTGTTTCCGTTGAAGCTGCACGAGCAGTTCCATGCCCAGTTACACCACCAACAGTAGTTACCGTTGTTTAATATCCTCCAGCACAAGTTGGTTCAGCAGCATCCCTTCCAGTCTTTAGTCCTTGATGCAGTAGTCGATTCATTCTTTGAACCAGCAGCATCCTTATAATAGTAGGGGCCATAAAAAACTATAGGGAACCAGTTGCCCTAGTCGAAGAATCAGTTGATCCATCAGCAGCAAAAGTAGACCCAGTAGAATACTAAGTCTAAATCCTTAGGATACCTTGGATACCTAGGAGAATACCTCGCTCGGATATCTAGGAGACCTAGGAGAGGACCCACCCTACTATTCTAAGGGCTAGGGCCCTACTATTCTAAGGGGCCCACCACTACTATAAGGAAGAGAACTTGGATAAGAACTAGATTCAGTGCCATAAGTTGACCAAGCAGATCCACCAATCCTAGCCACAGCCCCCACTATAGATAGGGCCCTAGCAGCATCCCTACCTGTTCCTAGAAGTCACGTTCCGGTATATGCACGTGTTCCTTCCAAGAAGTGCCCCTATTATTCTAAGGCCGACAACTAAAGTCAACAGGGCACATCCTAGCTAGCCTTTTCCTTTTCTAGCTTGTCTAGCTTGTTCCGACTTTATGCATGCACACCTCCCTTGTTCCGACTTTTGGTACATTGCAAGATCCAAATCCAGCAGCCTAGCCAAGCCCAGTTCCAGTCGATGATCCAGTTGCCCGAGCAGAACCAGTTGAACCAGCACCAACAAAAGCATGATTACTCTTCCGAAGTGAGTTCGCCCGGCTTATCACCCAGCTCATCCCATCTGCCTTTCACCTTCTATACCGAACAAGACGGAGCGGTTAACTATTGGGTACAGAAGGCCCCTTACTTCAAATAGTAGGGGGCCGGGGTCTAATAATTAATAACCTTACAGTCCACGCCCCGAGCCTTCCATAAGAAGGCACAAACCCCCACCCATAAAAGACGCATTCGCCCTTTATAATAGTAGGGACCTAAACTCCAATCTTGGATTGAAGAGCCATATCCAGTGGTTGGATATTGAGCACCCACAGATCTAGATCCAAAAGCAGCGGACCCCTTAAAATAGTAGGGGTTGTTGATTCAGTTCCACTCACAGACAAAAGGAGTCGCAAAGGTGGAAGCATAAGATCCTGCGCCAGTTGACTAAGTTGACCTCATTTACTAATAACCACCAGCATCTGAGTGAGCTAGTTGATCCACCCGTTGAAGAACCAGAAGCAGCGGTTTCAGATGGTTAGGAAGTTAGATGAAAAACTATGTGTTCCCGGGAGTTCGGTCCCAACATAAGCTATAGCTTCTAGCGTCACATGCCAACTATAGAAAAAAGGGCAAAAACTACTGATAGAGATCAAACGGAGGGTGGGAAACAATAGTTCCGGGAAACTAACTATAGTTTAGGCCTAGCCTAGCCTAGGTTGTTGTTCGGCAAGGCAGATTCTATTTAGACGTAACATGCCCCGTCCGTAAGCTGCGTTCGCCCTACTATTCTAAAGGTTGGGAGAACCTTTAGATATCTATAGTTGGCCCCCCTAGATGAATATTGGGCCCCTTCAAATTATTCTATAGGGGCCTGCCTGAACAGGCGGTTTCAATAGTAGGGGCCCCCCGGCTGCTATATTATTGCCATAGAAGCCCTCTGAACCGGCAATATACATACTCTCTGCATGCACCGGAACTAGAACTATAATTGAATAGTAGCCCTCTGAACCGGCTTCTATAATAACCCTCCCGCCCGGCCGGGGCCATTTCACCCTCTGCATTCACCGGAACTATAGTTGCCATGGGAACCCTCTGAACCGGTGCAGGGGGGGCATGTTACGTATATAATATAGATGCTATAGGGTTCACCGAGAGCCTAACCCGGTTTCGTTGCCCTCCCTTTTTTCAAAACTAGATAGTTGTAGGGGCCAGATTATATACGTAACATGCCCACCCCACTATAGAGGATAGGGCATAGAATGGTAGGGGTCTGGCTCCGTAGACTGGTGAAGTGACCTTTCGATATCTCCCGGCAGGTTCCCGCCCCGGCACTTGAGAACCTACTATTAGAAAGTTCGAATATGACTGGTTCAGCGACCCGCCCTACCGTACCAGAAAGATTAGTTATGAGTGGCTGGAATCAAAATACATGAATGTTGCTGCATTTTAATTCACTCCATAGAATTTCTAGGGCCCTTCGGTTTGTTTGCAGCGGCCCTTACCTGAATGCCCTACTATTCTAGGCAAGGTAGCGGGCCTATAATTTATATGGCCTTACCTGAATGAAATTCCGGTATACCGCTAACCTTACCTCCCTAGAGAATTTGAGGCCCTAAAATTCTATAGGCAGGTATACCGCTAACCTTACCTCCCTAGAGAATTTGAGGCCCTAAAATTCTATAGGCAGGTATACCGTTAACCTACTATTCTACACGGTTGTGTTGCAGCGTCCCCTACTATTCTAAGGTAATATAATAATAGGGCGGTTCCCTACAATTCTATGGGGCCAGCCCCCCTACTATTGAAAGGCCCCCCTTCTAGAATAAAGGGGGCATGTTACGTATAGAATCTTTCTCTATCGCTATTCCGGGCCCTAAATAAACAATAGGGCGGTGGGTGATAATAATAAGGAATACCACCCCACCCAGAAGCTTCTTCCTCCCCTCCGATTGCCGATTGTTGCCATAGCCTAAATAAACAATAGGGGAGGGGCAGCTCCATATCCATCTCTACCAGTCCTGCCTAAGCAGCAAGAGATCCCCCTACTATTCGCCCTACTATTATAAGGATGGAAAAGAGGGGCACAATGATGGTGTGGTTTAAGCCAGCCTTTCTCGCCCATCCATGATCCGGCCTTCTTTCTCCCCATTATTCCCGAGTAAACCCAGGCACCTTTCTAGATAAGGCAGAAAGGAGCAGTAGCAGTTCCTGGAGCAGTAGTTCCAAGTGCAGATACAGGTGCAGAGCTAGCAGTAAGACCAGCAGCTCCAATACCAATAGTAGACTTAGTAGATCCAGTAGTTACTAGTGGCCCCTATTATCTAAAGGGCGCCATTCTGAATTGAGCCTACCGTGGAAGGTAGATACTTTTCCAATTATAGCCTCATCAAGTCCTACTCACAACACTTGCTCTGTGCTAAAGCCATACTATCATACCCGCTGATTCCAAGCCCACCTCCTCAGGTTCTAGCTCGCACTATACTCTTCCCGTCTACTCGCTCCTTACAATAATCTGAATAGGGGCATCTCAGCAGGCCCCTTTCTCTACCCCGCTGCTCCCAGATGGCTCGGATAACACCTTGCATTCTTCGTTCCATTCCTAGTCTCATTGGCCTGAGCCATATATAGATAGGGGCGCTCTCTCCCCCCATAAAAGGATACAGATATCGCCCATAGAATTGTAGGGGGCCCGGATGGCAACAGCAGCTCAGATCCCCACTGCACACCGGATGTATCATCTCCAGCATCACAGAAGGACGAGATCTCCACACACAACGCTGCTCTGCCTTCCTCCCTGCTGGCCATCCTAACGGCACTAGCTGCTGGCCATTCGCCACTTTATAGCGAACCACTTGCCATATAGGAAGGGCATTCAACCGGCCATAGTATGCATCCGCCCGATAATAGAATAGTAGGGCTTTCCCCTACAATAATCTAAAAGGGGGTAAGGCCCCTACAATTTTTATGGCGAGAATCGCCTATCTCAGCAGGACCAGAGCCCAATTGTATGGGTCCCTGCCCATAGAATAGTAGGGGCTCCGGCGGGTAGCTCGGGAGGGTAAGGATGGTCAGTTAGGCCTTCCGGTTGCCCTCCTTATTCTAGTTGTGAAAGCGGCACATTGAACATAACCCTCACTAGCCCCCAGATGGCCAGGAGCACTAGAGTTGCCCTGGGGTTCTAGCCATTTAGAAACTACTTGTTAGTTAGGTCCCTCGCTCGGTCCAGCTTCCTTTCTTCGGGTAGTCCTAATATAGTCAACCAGCCCCGTAGGCACCGGATAGAACTACTCTCTCTGGATGGAAGGTAGTTGCTCTGTGGAGTCCATCTGCTTCTGGAGCTGCATCCAATGCTGTATCGACTAGCTGGAGGCAAGACTAGCTATTATTGTATTATCAGTGGGGTTGGGAGGCAGGGACCCTTTTGAACGAGGAGCTATAACACTCCCTGCTTTGTTGAGCTACCGATTAGAAATGGAAATGAGTTAACACCCACCCGGATAGAAACTTCCCATAGAATAGTAGGGGCCTCCGGGGGTTAAGGGAGGAGGGCCCACACCTCCGGAAACGATGCCGCTCTATAAGGAAAATAGGGGGGTGGGGCCCTACCATTCTATAGGCGGGTGGGAGGGAACTCCCCTACCATTCTATAGGGAAAACTTGAACCTGGGCCCTTATAGAAAAGAGGGGCTCCCTGCCTCCCGACGGGCTAGTTGGGCTATAACTTGAACCTACCTTCACTATAGTGAGTTGAACCTACCTTCTTTCTTGAACCTACCTAACTATAGTGAGTTAGGCCAACCGTGCATGCAGGGGTGAGGGAAGGAGAAGATCTTTCTTTTTTGCCTATAGAATGGTAGGGAGCCTATTCTTATATTATTGACAGGCCCTATTATTATATTATTGAGTTTCTCTTTATTTATGAAGTCTTTACTCCAGCAGAGATCGATTGTTCGGTCCATCCTTCACCCCCGGTTACCCGGCTTCATTGACTAATAGAGCTCCTCCCGGCCCTCCTTTCTTTGTTTCCGGAGAACAATCCAACGATTTTTCTACAGATCCGGGCAAAACGATAATATTGATTCGGGGAGGAGTAAGACAATATCAGAGTTACGTTCCATCCCGGGGAAGAGGGATTGAAGCAAGCTGTAAGGCCAGGCCTGAACCCCCGTCCCATCCATTTGATTTTATTAGTCCCGTGTGGGATGGAGTTCTCTCATTAGTCCCTACCCTCCCATCCTTTGTTTAATATACCGTGGGTGTTCATGGGCAAGCTTCCTGCTAACGAGCGAGACTACCCGGGGGATGGAGCAACACCGGTTGCAATAATATAATAATAGGGGCCAACCCCCTTAGAATAGTAGGGCAATAGCCCGCTAATCAAAAAATAGGCAGATAGTTGGGGCAATAATCTGCCTATTTTTTGCCCTTTTATTCTCTAGGCCGGGCCGGCACAATAGTAGGGGGTAGGGGCCCCCCTTCTATATTATTGTAGGGGGAGGTCTGTTACGTATAGAATCCGGTTCAGTTCAGGTCTGAAGGTAGGTCGGCCAATAGCCCTACTGAACTCTAGTCGGATGGTGGTGCACGGGGGTGGGTGGGAGGCTATAGATTGGGGCAGCAGGGTGGGAGGACATAAAGATAGGCCCCACCTCTATTCCGGCGGGATGCGGATATGATGACTGGTACCAAAAGCATTTCGGGGATGTCAACTCCGTGGTATATAAGACTGACATCGTATTCTCTATTTCAGGCAGCTGTTATGACTGGATCGAGTGGGCCATCATCAAGTCTTGTTCCAATTTCGATAGGTTATTCAGTGAAGGTGGAGCGACATGGTCAGCTACAATAAGACCGGTGTTCCAGTTTTGGGATCGCCCTACCCCCTTACCCCCCCTTCTAGATTATTGTAGGGCCGTGGCATGCATGGCATGAAAAGCAGATTGATTCGCCATCTATGCCCTACAATTCTATGGGGGGTAGAGCACCGGATCGGATTCGCATGAGACCCAACCCAGTGCAGCAGCATCGGTATCACGGGCGACGATTAGGTTGGGAAGCAGCTATACCTTCGTCACCCCATAGAATTGTAGGGCCAGGCACTTGGATATGTGGAATAGAATCATGGGCCGCCCATTGAGCCCTACTATCGCGGAATAATCTAAAAGGGGGGGCGGGGGTGCCAACTGGAACTGCAATGATTGGAGAACCCGAGGGGGCCTCCTAGTTCGGGGTCTTACTACTGCGTGACCTTGCCGGAATCACGTTACTATCGTACCTTTAGGAAAAGAGTCCCCATGCAGGGTGGGAGGGGCTCGATTAGTTGTGGGTGCCCTACTATCAGATTATTCCCCTACAATAATCTACCTTTCTCTAGCCCTAAACGGCCCATAGAATTGCCCTCCATAGAATTGTAGGGCAGATAATTGCCTCAATTATATAGCCGGGGGGGGGGGCGGGGGGGCACCGGGTTTCAATAGAACCCTCCCGTAGCCCTCTGAACCGGCCCCGGGTTCAATGGTGGCAACTATAGTTCCGGTTCAGAGGGCTTATATGGCGGGGCACCAACCACCCCTTGCCTTGCCAACCCTTACACGTCGTAGGGGGGGCCCCCCGGTAGCCTATTATTGTAGGGGCCCCTACAATAATATATTTTAGTTTTGCTACAATCAATATAATATGACTGCCTACAATTCTATAGGGTAGGGTGACCCATTAATTATTAGAGGGGGTTTCAATTATCTATCAATTTGAAACGGTGCAGAGGGATGTATATTGCTGCTGGGAGGTTACTATAGAAGCCTTCTGGGAGGGTATGTATATTGCTGCTGGGAGGTTACCACCCTACCCCCTACTATTGAAAGGGGAAGGGGCCGGGAGGGTTATATCTATTGCCGGGTAGGGATGTATATTGCTGGGAAGGATAGTATATTGAAACCCGGTGAAGAGGGCTTATATTCTATTTAGGGAGGCCTTAGGGGAAGGGGCCGGGTAGGGATGTATATTGCCTCCCACCCTGCTGCCCCAACTACTCTAATTGGCCAGATTCTATACGTAACATGCCCCCCCACCCAAAGGTATCCCCACCCTCCCTCCATAAGAAGTTGAATCGAACCCTTTCTATAGCCCATAGAATAGTAGGGCGTGCGTATAGAGTCATTAATGAAGTATCTGTTTAGGCAGACTATCCAGCAACTACCGGCAATGGAAGGGAAGAAGTGGGCTCATCGGGCGGCTGATCGACCGCTCTGATGATTGGGCAACCGCCCTCCTTTATATTGGGAGGGGGGGAATCGTCAGTTGATCGGGATCGGATCAACAGTTGAGAATAGGTTCTGGTGGTGCAGAGGGATTCCGTTCATAAAGTCCCAACGGAGATAGGTAGATAGGGCCACCCACCCCGATAGCTGAGCAACCTTTCGCTTGGGGATCGTTCAGTAGCAATGATGGATAGGCGGCCTCAGGAATCAGTGGTTCCCATCTACTTTAGGGCCTCCCACCCACCCCCGGATCTTTCCCACCCTGCTGCCCCAGTTCGTGCAGCAGTAGATATAGCAGGGGAAGTATCGGATTCCGGATCCATGATTTCGGGTAGCCCTACTATTCTATGGCGACAGCTTTCAATTGCCCTACTTAAATGGGGGGACGGATAGAATGCTTTCATCAGTTAGGGAATCGGGCGCCCCGGATCAAAGGTCCGGTTCGTAGCTTTTTCATCAGCGGGATCCGGTAGTGCATCGATACCTCTTTCTGGATGCGTTAAATCCCTTGCTTTATCATTAGCGGGAAAGCGTGCACATAGCTTTCAATTCTATAGTCGGGGGCCCTCTATTCTATTGTCGCCCATAGAATAGTAGGGGGCGCCCTCCTATTATTCCATTCCGATCAAGACGCAACTATATTAGTTGAGCCCAACAACTCTATTTTGGAAGGGCAGAATAGGAAGCCTATCTATAGTAGGGGGTATATAATATTAGATGCCGTTCACTGAGGAACAGGTCGTTTAGTTGAGCGGGACTAGCACACATCAGGGATCCACCCCCTCCGTCCAGGGAAAGCCCCAACTAGAGGGAAGGAACTACCCGAACTAATATCATGCAACCGCAGCAACCCCTATATATCTTTAGGGCGGGTCATAATATATATATATGGGGGTTAGGGTTGGGTCGAGTGCCCGAACTATTCTATAATCTGCGCCCCGCCGGGTGGTTGCTTTTGGGAATCATAGTTCCCCAGGGATATGCCCTCGCGCCGACCATCTATAGTTCTTTATCTCGGGAGCTCGGCCTGCATTGGGGGCCCCTCGCGCCGACAGTTATAGCAGTTATAGCTCTGCCCGGGAGGCCGAGGGCAATGAAGCTATGGCCCTTGTCCCTCGATTTATCGTCCCCCCTATCTATATCTGGGGCCTCTCCCGTTGGCCACTCGACCATATATAGAGAATATTCACCTTTCGGTGATGGCTGATGGCCTATGTATGCTATGCTCGGGAGACCGAGGGCGCTATTATATCCAGCGAAGATATAACCGATCACACCGCGCTTCCGCTGCAAAGATCGATCACCCCGGGCGGTGATCACCTATAGATATAGACAATATGGAATAGAACATCGAGAGGCACCAATGGATGGGATGAATGCCAATCACTGTATGGTACGCTGCCCCTACTATTCTAAGGGGGGTGGGATGACTCAGATCCCTCGGCATGAAGCAAGCATAAAGGAACCCGGTCACCGGCCGAGCAACTATCAACTATGTATATAGTATAGCCGGTCGCTCCGAGAACCGATCTCTCCCGGCCGAGAAAGTCAATTCACAATTCACAATTCAATACTAAGGCGGCCGGCACCGCACCGGGCATGCCACTGGGCCCATATCCATATATATATATATATAGAGAGTGGAGTCCATATATAGAGAGTGGAGTGGGCCTGATCTGAGAATGAAGCCCATTTTTCCCATTTTGTAATACATTCATTGGGCGAAGGACCTAATCAATGGCCCAATGGCTATGATATGGAACCTGGGCGAATGGATGGACCTAATCAACGGAACGGCCCAATGGCATTTATGCGCTGGTCCCATCATTCGACTCACCTATCCATATATGGGGTGGGGTGGGGTGCGCAGCCGGTCGAGGTCCCCTTATCTATATATGGCGAGGAGGCAACTATCTCGGGTGGCCCTGCTCTTTTTTTCTTCCCCTAAGGCCCCCTACTATTCGCCAGGCGGGGTGGGCGCGAAGCGCTGGTAGTGGTGGGTGGATATCTCCTCCCACCCGGAGCCCATAAAATTCTAGGCAGTCGAGTCACTAAAGTGCCTTAGCAGTCGAGTGCCTATTGTTTTGAGAGGCGGGTGGGAGGAACATTTCACTTCGTTCAATGAGTGCGAGTCCTCGCCTTCAATTCTATGGGAAAAGTTCTATATGTAGTTTACGGAGCTAAACTCTATTGCCCTTATAGAGCCTTATGCCTGAACTAAACCTCTAGGTTATCCCTTAGCCGCTGCCGGAAGAACAGCCACGGGATGAGAATCCCTAGCAGCCAGAAGCCTATATATGGTGCTGCAGGGCCTACCTTAGCTAGAGGAACAGCTGTAGCTGGCCCAACGTTATTCCCATCAACTGCGTAGACCAGGTCTCCAACGACTGATTGCACGTAAGCGCCGAAACCCCCGGAAAAGAAAGTGTGGCAATGCTCCCTTCGTAAGCTCCACCAACAATGCTGAGGCTCCCGTGGCATCTATCCTCGACCTATGTGTTACAAATAGGATATGGTACGCCGGAAGGCCGTTAACGCTTGCGCGCCCCCTACTATTTTATGGCCGCAAGTAGCTACTTTCCTCTGGGCCTCTGCTTCTCTCGCCTCTCAAATTGGCTATTGAGCTGCCCCCCGGCTATGCCCCTGTTCCTCCCGCCTCGGGTGCACACTTTTGATTGCCTCTAGCTATTTCCCACTATCTGCATTTCCTGCCCTACTATTCTAAGGCGGTTTGCATGCGTTGGGGGTCCCCCCCCCACCCCAACTATCTCCAGGGGTTGGTGGGAGGGGTGAGTAGTGAACCCCGGGGGCCTATAGTTTCAAAGGGCGGGGGTGGATGGGAGGCCCTTCAACCTACCCGTTGGTGGGAAGCCCTTCCGGGGCCCTATGATTCCCGGGTGGCCCTACTATGAGATTATTCCCCTCCCCTTATAATAGTAGGGCGGCTGGCCCCTACTATTCTAAGGGGCGGTTATGTTCTCTCTCTCCGGTCCCAGACGGGGATTTAGCCATGCACCTATGATCCAGTGCTAGTCGTTGAATCGTAGCCAGTCGCCCGAGTGGAGTTGGACCAGCGCCAGCGGACCAATGCCCATAAAATAGTAGGGGCCCCCCCACCCGAGCTGGTATGGAAGCACGCCCGGCGCATGAGAGACAAAGGCCGAGCGGTAACGGATGGAGCCTTATAGATAGTAGGGGCCTAGTGCTGGGTGACCCCGCATCAATTCTCTCGCTGGCATCTGATTCAAAGGCTAGGGGAAAGCAAGAGAGGCTGATCCATCCATCCCAGCTCCTTCCTGCCCGGTCGGGAGGGGCTAGAAAGGCGGTGGAGGCATTTCATGGACAACCCCCTCCGCATCTGCCCCATAGAATAGTAGGGCCCTCGGATCCAACGGCCTGCTTTCCACGTGGCCTCTACCCGAGGCCGAAATAAAATTGTCTCGAGCCCCTACAATTCTATAGGGTGTGGGGATGGGTGGGGGGCCCCTACTATTCTAAGGCTAGTTGTTCTGCAAACAAAGTGTTTCGCCCGCATCAATCTTTCTCAGTCACTCTGAAAGGGCCAGGGATCGAGAACTCCACTCGGCAACTATAGTGCCGTTCTGGGAACTAGAATTGTCGAGAAAAGGGATCCCTGCTTGGTGTTTTCGGAGAAGCGTCTTCATTTCTGTCCTACTGGGCAGGGGTTTATAATCAGTGAATAGACACTTTGCTGAGCCATAGCAGACATCTGAACGCCATATAAAGAAGGGGGGGGCCAGTGTATCGCCGCTCGCTGGCTGTTTAATCACACATTGCTGAAACCATAGCAGACTTCTGCCTATTATTGGCCAGGGGATGGAACAACCGGCCCAGAGAACTGCAGCCGGTCAGACCGCAAGCATGCCATCAGAACTCTGGCAATCCAGGCTCACAGGAAAGATCCAGCTGGGGAGGATACACTCTTGAGATAGCACACCCGGATACGCCTTTTACCCACATGTTCCCCACAACATGCAAGCCGCTGGATGCTGCTCCCGGCTCGTCTCACACAGAGAGAGATCATACCGCAATGCAATGATCGATATATCTGAAACGCGCGCCGGGGCAACTATAGAGAAGAAAGGGCTTCTCTACTCTATAGTTGTCAGCTGCTCACACTGGCAGGAACACTCATCGATGCACCCTTTCATTCTATATGTAATACAAATTACAACCTATATAATGAATGGTCAACCAGACCAGACACCCCCTACCCAACCTACCCCTACGCAACAGGGATCCCAGCTACCAACCCCGGAACTATAGTTTGAAACAACATAACCAACTATACTTATCCCCCCCATCCCCCCCGGCTGATTCGCAGGGGTTCGGCGCCATTTATCAACGTAGGGGTGGGAGTTCCACTATAGTACCCGGCTAGAACCCCTGGGAAACTCTAGTTCCATCGGGAGGGAATCTGCCTTAGTTCGCCTTAGAATAGTAGGGGCCAGCCGCCCTATATTAGAAAGGGGAAGGGGAATAATCTGCCATAGAATTGTAGGGGGGCCACAACGACAACAACTACTATAAACCGACTAGCCATAAAATTTGAGGGGCCAACCAACTAATCGCCCAATTAGAATGGGGGGTGGGGGGGGGTAGAATCTAAAAGGGGGGCCACCCACCCGAAATCGGGCCCTCCCACCTGCCGTTTGGCCCTCCCACCCGCTATCTCCCACCCACCCGGCACTAAGCTACCATGGCAATAGGACGTATAGAGCCTGATCAGCATCGAACTATATCTCCCCCCCACCCTTCCGGGGTGATTGTATTGTAGCCCGCCCAACGGCTAATCACATCCTATAGCCCTACAATTCTATGGGGACCGGCCAGATTCTATACGTAACATGCCTATGCTTAGGCTATGCACCCTGCAATAAGAGTTCCCCCCCACCCTATGATTCCCACCTGGCCCCTACGATAATATACCTCGATAATCTATAGGGGGGGGCGGGGGGCGACCACCCACCCTGGGAGGGAATAGTTATGTTGGGTGGGCCCCTCTATCTGCCCTACTATCTATAGGGGCCCACCGAGCCCTCGATATTGTGTCACCTTCCCTACTAGAGTTCCCACCCCCCCCCCCGGAAGCCGCCTACTATACCACTAATAAGATGAGATGGTTTCTTTCGCCCCCTACTATTTTAAGGGCCACCCACCCCTGAGCAATCAAAGCGAACTAAACTCTAAAGGGGCCATGGCCAGAACCGAGCATTCTACAGTCCTTGTGCAAAGCGAGGTACTCATCTTACTCCTCCCCCCGTCTACAGCATTCTGGGTTCCTCTTCAGCATCATGAGCTCGAGGATCGCAACTTAGAATTCCCTCCCAACCCGATTGCGATTGGGGGGAACAACTATACCACCCGCCCATCCCCATGCACAGTGGAATCTTTTGATTACTACAATGAGGTCTCTCCTATCCTGCTCCCACCCATGATGAGTTATCTCCTAAAGGGGCGCCATAGAATAGTAGGGCCCTATAGTTTCTTTGGCCCTCCCTCCCGATGGGAGCAAGCAGCTATTTGTATCATGGAACCGGAGGGCCTATTGTTTCTTTAGGCGATATTCATCGGCTCGATATTGATTCGTGATACGGGGAAGTGCAGCATCCCATGTACGTATTAGCAACTGCGCCTATCGGTAAGTCCCGATTCCGGTGGATCGGAGAGGGACGAGGCCCGCCTGACGGATCCACAGCAAACTTTATTTCCTCCCACCCCACGTAGTTGTCTCTCCCGGGGAGGTTTCGGGGTGGGTGGGAGGAAATAAAGCCTAGTTGTTGCCTAGTTTTGCAGTTGTTGGGTAGGTTAGGAGAGGATAGAGTTGGGCAGGTTAGGAGAGGATATAGTTTACTTTAGGAGAGATCGATCTTGATATTCTACTGTAGCAGCAGATCGATCTTAGGATCCGTCTCTTCATACGGTTTAGCTTTTCAAACCTACTTTAGAGATCGATCTTTCCTACTGCAGCAGCAGACGGATCTTGAGTCCCTTTAGCGGGTGGGCGGGAAACTCTAGTTCCGGTGCAGTGGGAGGACAAAGGATGTTAGATCGATCTTGGGATCGATAGTGCCGTTGCCCAGTTGGAGAGGAGACAATGAAGAACCGTATTATCGATAAATGGTATCCGCTTCATTATAGACGTAATATGTCTACTCATCCTGCAGGCAGGGTCATTCTGCTTGTGAATAGAGGATCGCCCTTCAAATAGTAGGGGGGGGGCATTCGATAACTGCCTGCCGAATTATGGTGAAAACTTACTTCTTTTCAACGAGGCCCCCTACTATTTTAAGGGCCCCCCCACCCAGGGTTCACAATGCAGGGTGGGTTGGCCCCCCTACAATTCTATGGCCTAAAATTCTATGGGCCATAGTTTAAGAAGGAGTTGTCATAGAGAGTTTTCCCCTACTCTATAATGGGCAGTTCTTCGTTTCGGCTTGGGCGGGGTGGTTCTATACGTAACATGCCCCATAGAATAGTAGGGCTATCTCCCCCCACCCACCCAACTATCATCCACCCACCCAACCCGGGCCCCTAAACGTTTCTTCCTCTGCACCAGGGGGGCGACCACCCACCCTGCCGTTGATAATTTTCTCACCGGTTAACCTCACCCTCTATAAATCTCGGGTGGGGGCTAACCTGGTAGGTGCTTATTATGTGTCGTATGGTCAGTTATCTCTCTATTGCCCTACTATTCTAAAGGCCCGGCTAGATAGTAAGGCAGGTAAGCTTACTATCTATAGGCATTCCTTACCTGTAATGCCTTTAGAATAGTAGGGCCCTATAGATAGTAAGGCCTGTGATCAAAAGGTAAGGCCCCTTACGTTTCTATAGGCCTGGGAGCCTATAGAATGGTAGGGGGTAAGGGATCAAAAGGTAAGGGCCTGGGATCAAAAGGTAAGGGAGATCGCCTATAGAATGGTAGGGGGTAAGCGCCTTATCAATATTGGGCTGTGCATTCACAGGCAATAATCTGCCTATTTTTTTCTTAGCGGGCC
>MU222627.1:78205-153652 GCA_018584345.1 Thuja plicata
CTGGTGAAAGAAAGGGTAGGGGTGCACCCCGGCCCCTTAAAATAGTAGGGCAAGCGCCGACCGGACCGCCATAGAATAGTAGGGGCCCTCCCCCCCCCCCGGTCAAAGCGATGACAAGCGGAGGGCCCGGACGACCTAAGAAGGAACGGTCCGGAAGCGATCGGGTGGAGGATGCCAACCAGTGAAAAGTCAAGGTTTGGGGTGGGGGATGCCGTTGACCGGTTAAAGAGAAAGGTGGGTGGGCCCCCTTCTTATATTATTCGGCGAGCGGTACCGGCCATCAATTGATCCTCCCCGATGACCGGATTCTTCACCCCTAATCTGATCCTTCCCCTGGCTAATGTGCACCCCGGGCCCCTTTAGAATAGTAGGGCCGAAGGAACCCGGCAACCAAAGTATGTCCTTTTGTTTGGGTGAGAGCGGCGGTTACTGCGCAAAAAAGCTATTGTTGGCCCTCGACGTTCAGCCTCCCAAAACTAATCCGCATCCTGCCCTTTCTATCTGCCCCGGCATCTATCCATCCGCCCTCAAATTATATGGCTGACTTTTCAATCTCTCCATCCCGCCCTGGTGTTATCGGCCAACGGAAATGAATCCGCACCTCCGGCATCGATCCATCGGTCCATCGATCCATGGATGAATCCATCCATCCCAACCTATCTATCCTCATCCATCCCAACCTATCTATCCTAAGCAATTTCTCTATTGATCTATCCATCTCCTAAGGTATCTATCCTAACTAATCTATCCCAAGCTATCTATTCTATAGCTGTAATTTCTGGACATAGACCCTTCTGGACATACAGATACCTAGCCTATATGTAGTGCCACGGGCAGATCCCCATCTGGATCTATACAGAACTCAGTGGTGAGGGTCAGGCACTGCCCCTTTAGAATAGTAGGGCACCACAGGTCAGGAAGCCAAAAGGACTGCTACTCAGATAAGACACTACGAGACCATATACCCCTTTATAATAGTAGGGCACTGGGTTCATATCGTAGACACTACCCCTGTTACCCACCTATGCTACCCCACCACACAAAGGCACATACCTGCTTGGCATGCAAGGAACGAAGTACCGGTACATGCTACCGATGCACAAGGACCTAACACCTGCAGCTACCTTTACTACTAGGTACCTGAGTTACTCCTACTCTGGTTAGGGAAAAGGGTAAGGTCAGATAGAAGCAATCAAGGAAGCACTCCTTCAAACTAAACGGGGCAGGTACCCATACCCATCTGTAACGGACAGTGACGAGGGTGGGTGGCCGCCTCGATCCAGTAGTGACCATGGCTTATTTATTTCTCTTATTGTAGCTTCAACCTTATAGCTTCACCCTTCTTGGAAGGCCCCACCTAAACTGGAGCATTTGTAAAAGCTTTCCAGCCGGTGCCTATAGTTTCTTTAGGCCCTAAATAAACTATAGGCTCCACTTAGACCTGACATTTCCCCTATAGAATGGTAGGGCCATTTATAGAGTCATAGCCCGTTGTTCCCCTATAGAATGGTAGGGCAGATCGATAGCGCGCAGCATTCCTTCCAAGCCCATAGCCCACATCTGAGCTAGTTTTAGAGCCATACCCCTACGATCCCCTATAGAATGGTAGGGCAGATCGAGTGGACCCGTTCCATAATGATCCGTTATAAAGCGTATAGCATTCATCTATACTTATTTATAGGAAGGTTAGGTCGAGATGGATACCAACCCCCCTGAAATCTATAGGGGGGTTCTCTCGGCCCTATATATAGATATGGCCGATCCGACGAGCCTATATATCTATCTGGGGAGGATCTATATATGGCCCCTATCTATAGACTAGCCCATCCCCATATAGTATAGTATAGGGGGAGGGGCCCTAGCGCCATGTATGGGCCGAGGGCAATGAAGCTAACTATATGGTATGGCGAGGGGATCTATGCTTGTCGGCCTATAGTTCTAGTGGGCATATGGGATGGGCCACACCAATCCGAGATCAGATCAAATCAGTTATATATAGGGGGGGTCGAATCCATCAGTCGAGCTCTCTCTCAATGCCCTCCATATAATATAGTCGATTCTATAGGGAGGGGGCGCCAGATACAGATAGATATATAGGCTTTCTATAAAGAGGAGTGGGTAGACCCTGGATATGCCCTCCAGTAACTAGTCTTGGCCGCTGATCGGCTGCGAGAATAGAGGTTCTCTATTGGTTGAGGGGGGGGGAGGGGAGATCGGATTCTAGATTAGAAAGAAAGGGGGCCCCCGTCCCCAAATCTAGAGATTCTATCTAGGAAAAATAGGATCAGTAGATCTATCCGGGGAGGTGCCCCTATATATAAGGGATCGGTGGAGTGAGTTGGGCGCCAATTGCCTTCCTCTATCTATATCTATCCAGGGGGTTAGTGGCCCCCTCTCTAATCCCCATAGAATAGATAGGCTAATATACAATCTATGGGGTGGGGGGTGCCAATTAAACTCTATACTGTGAGGGGCAGATAGGGAATCGGTAGATCTATCTGGGGTTGGGCAGTGCCTGACTGAGCCTAGCCCATAATCTAAGACTATATGGGGCCCCTATCCTATAAAGAGGGGGCTCTATATAGATAGAGGAACTATACCCAATCTCCCTATCCAAATAGATATGTTCGGAGCTATGACTGACTGGGAGAGGTGGCTACAAGTAGGAATCAGGGTTCTCCATACGTAACATGACTAGACAACTCACTATAGAGAGGAGGGAGTAGAGAGTATTCCGTCCAAGACCACCATGGATTGATCCTCTCGCCATAGACCACCATGGATTCGTTTTGGAAAGATATAGAGATCTAAAGGAACCCCCCGCCTCATGCACGGCAACGCCTTCCCCTACCGACCCCCCCAACGCCACCATACAGGAGAAACTATTCGCCCATGGACATGGACTGGTGGTGAACCGGCCTATATATATATCATCTTATCTTAGAAGATAAGATCTTATCCGGCTTGTCTTGGGGTTGTCTCTCCCCCGCCCCCCCCCTCTCGATATCTCGCTCTTGTTCTATCGTCGACTGACGACTATGACTAGGACTATGACTATGACTATAGAGAGGGGCCCTTTTCATATATTCTATTGCTCGACCCCCCATATCATATCTAGGGCTGGGGGAGAGGGGGAGGTTCTTCTCCCCCCAGATAGTGAAGATAGGGCGGGGGAGGGAGATCTCCCCCGAAGATATGAGGGGGAGGAGGGGGCCCCCTATCTAGAATTGAATTCTAGAATCACCCGAACAACCACTCCCCCCATAGATATGATATAGAGGGCTGCCCATAGAGAGTGAAGATAGAGAGTGAAGAGTGAAGATCTATAAACAACTTCACTTCCCACTCCCACTCCAGAACGGGGGAGAGATTCCCATTGGCAGGTCGCCAGATAGATAGGGGCCCCCATTCATTCTATATAGAGAGATAGATCTTCCCTATCTATATATGTAATACAACTGAGCTGAGCGGGGTTAGGTTAGGTTTCATAGGTTAGGTTTCATGAGGGGCCTATATACTCTATGGGGATTGGGTCGGCCAAAGGAACTATAGGGCAGTCATGTGATCTATCAAAATAGAGTCTACCTTTATCTAGATCGAGGGGCCTATATACTCTATGGGGATTGGGTCGGCCAAAGGAACTATAGGGCAGTCATGTCCACGACTCTACCCATCCCATCTAGAGAAGAGAACGACTCCCCATCTCCATATATCTATAGGGTCCAATCATCCTGATATATGGCTTTGGGAGTGAAACCATATGGTTTACGAAGCCAAGCTAGGGACATCTCCATAGAATCTATCTAGAGGGGAGGGGCGAGGGCTTATTTCTATGGCAATCCCCCTATCTACCCTCTCTATATATGGTATATGGGCCGGTCAATAGTCTATAGCCGGTAGGGTCGGCTCCCAGCGGTTCAGTCGCCCTATCTAGGCGGTTCAGTCAATAGAAGTGCTCCCAGCGGTTCAGTCGCCCGGGCCGAGAGCCGGAAAGGAAAAGCCGGTGAGTCAAGTATGTCCGAGTATGTCCATCCGCCTTAGAGTTCTATAGAGTATAGGCCATCCGGCCCCCCCTCTCTAGAATCTATAGAGAACTGGGGGTTGGGCTCATGATGGCTATCAAGACAAGATCATCCAAACCTCGGGCCTCTCTATCACTCTATCATGGTAGGAGGTTGGGCCGATAAGAGATAGAGAGGGTCTGTCGCGGACAGAAACCAGCTTCCTTCCGGCCTCTATCTATATCTATGCGCCTCTCCTTCCTTGCTCTAGAGAGTGGGCAGTGGGCCCTGGGGTCCTTGTCCCCCGCCCCACCATATATCTAGGGCGGCCGGCTATAGAATCGAATAGAAATCTCCACTCTCTATTGCCCCCGATGGCGGCTTCTATCTAGAGCTAGTATACCCGGGGCGCTAGAATCTCTAGAGAGAAGAGAGCCGGAAGAACTTAAGGAGGGGGGGGGAGGGGGGGGGGGCGCCGAACCTTGCTCCTTAGATTCTAGAGATAGAGAGGTCTTACATACGTAATATGATATGATGCATCCATCCGAGATAAGATAATCTCTATAGAGAAGCCGCCATCGGGAGGCTCCATCTAGAGTGAAGGGGGTCCAATCATCCTGATATATGGCTGATGATTGTAAACCATATAGAATAGAGAGGGTAGCATTCTAGATGGAGATGGGGGAGCCCTTCTATATAGATTAGATCTGGGGCCCTGCCCTCTAGATAGATTACTCTAAGCTCCCGGGACTATCGGGACGGGATCGGGCCCTGAATGAGACTATGGCTCTCGGGAACACGGGAAGGACTAGCTCTCGGGACCGTTCCGCGGGACCAGCTATCGGGCCCTATAGATCTATGGCTCTCGGGAACACGGGAAGGACTAGCTCTCGGGACCCGCCCTCGGGACCGGTCGGAACTCTCTATATCGGCTCTCGGGCCCTGAATGAGACTATGGCTCTCGGTATACATAGTTGCTATCGTCGCGGGACGGACCGGCTATCGATCGGGATTCGCGGGCCCTATATATCTATCTTATGGCTATCGGGATTCGCTCTCCAAGAAGATTTCCACACGAGCCTACTAATCTAGAGAGGATCTTGACGGATAGCTCGCGAGCCTACTAATCTCGGCTTCACCCCATCCTAACCGGTCAATAGGGGGTATTCTCTATAGTGACCAGTCAAGCTCCCCATACCTCACTAAACGCATATCTATAAAAGGGGCAGTCAAGCTCCCCATACCAGATAGGTTAGGTTGGACGCATATCTATAAAAGGGGCAGTCAAGCTCCCCATACCTCAGCATAAGTAGATCTAGTTAGAGGCGTCTCCCTGAACTATCAACTCTATCTGGGGCGGATAGGGAACTCTATGGATTATGGCACCATAGAGTAGAGTATAGTGAGGATGCTCTCACTCATATCATATCACGTATATAATAGAATCTAAGGCTTAGGTCTGTATATATATATATCTATATGGATATGGCATAGAGCCTTTAGCTTAGATAGACGGACAGATGGATGGGCCGCAAACCCTATCCCCTATATATATATAGGCAGGCGTCGAGGATCAACCTATCCTATGATTGTGGATTCGCCTTTAGATCCATATGGCTATATGTGAGACTCAACACTATACACTAGGGGGAGACACCTTCCCTCCCCCCCGGTCCTCTCCTCGGGTCTATCCCCATTTAATAGAAGAGGACTACCGCCGGGCCTTCCTTCTATATAGATCTCTCCTTCAATTCAAGGCCCTCTCTCTTGATTGGAGTTGCCCCATATCCATATAGAGTTCAATCATACATTTGGACCGCATTGATATCTGGGGTAGGGGAAGGTGTGCTTGCTCAGTTATAGACAGACGTGAGATGAGTAGCGACTTGCCTTATATATGGGGACTAACGCCCATATATGGATGAGGACTAACGAATATATGGTGGTGTCCTCAACTGATGTGGTGGCCCTATAACTGTTCATGCATCGGATGGATCCAGTCATCCCAGATAGAGTTGATAGTTCAGGGGGTAGCTCGCTATCGCTCACCTCTCCCCCCATAGAGTTGATCTATAGGGGGAGGGGGGGCTAGAGAGGCACTCGGTAGGTCGGGGGAAGGAACTATTAATTGGGGAATGGTAGGACCGCAGGGGGGGTGGGAGGAGAGGCCCCCGGGTGGGGGGGGAATTCTATCTCTAGGTCTCCCCACTTTCTTTTTTCTCCCCCACGCCACTCATGTTACGTACATAGTATGAACCTGCCATCAACTATGAAATATCTATCGAAAGAAACTCGGCCCTACCCCTACCTTGGATGAAATGTCCGATGAATTGATCGATTCGGAAAGCTGATTTCGGAGCGTAGGACCGGGAGCGAGTGGATTTCTAGTAGGGGCCCTTCGCCAAGTGGGCCAAAGCATTCGCTTTGCCTACTATTCTATGGGGAGATATTTTTTGAAACCTCCATGCAGGGGGGGCCCCATAGAATAGTAGGGGCCCGCTACTATAATAGCTAATAGCAGTCCCCCTCCCTGTGAAATAAAACCGACGCCCTACTATTCTAAAGGGGTTCGTTCGGCCCCCACCCTTCTTTCTAATAGCAGCGCTTCTTTCTTCTCATTCATTGCCATATTCGGGTTCCGGGAATCTCCCAGTTATTCCTAGTTGCAATAGAACCCCCCACCCATCCCCACACACGCCCCGACCGATCCAGTCATGAGCAGCCCTACTATCTAGCCGGGGCGCCGGATGGACTATGATACGAATCACAGGCTGGGTTCGCTCCAATCTATCTTGCCCCCGTAGGGCCCGGGACTGATCATGATGGCGAGCCTACAATTCTATAGGCAGCTGCTGTGAATGTACGAATATCTGACCGCCCCATACTCGCAAACACTTCCATGGGAACAGCAATAGCAACTCCAGCGCCATGCCTATATCGTAGCGAGCGGAGGATATGAATAGGGCCCAGTCGTATAGGTAGGGGCTTGGCGCAGAAGTACCGGATCGAGATTGGAACTCGGCTGACGCCCATCCAAACTCTCGGGGTACTACCGTCCGTTGGGCCCCGGCTAGATAGTAGGCCTCCAGTCAAGCTCTTCATCGAGCCGGCACTATTCTATAGTAGGGGCCAGCCGGGAAGGCTCTCTACAGGCAGGGGAAGGCCCCTTATATCTATATGGCGGACGAGATCGAAGAGCCTCGGATGGATACCGCTCGCTGATTGACAAGACATCCTCCACTTGACAAGAGAGCCCTCAATGAGACCCCGATCGGGACGCCATAGAATAGTAGGGGCCCACCCATTCATTATGGCAGCAGGGTGATAAATGCCAATATAACCCCCCACCCCCCCGTACTATAGTTCCCTCCCACCCTGCAGGTTCATAGGGAAGAGAACTTTATGGCATCTGCCTGCTAGCCCTCCAATTAATGGCGTAAATGGCATCAGCCCGCTACCCCCGGAGGGCGACTTAGAATTGCGGGAGGGCGCTAGAGTAACAATTCTAGTTGGGGGCATAGTTGCCCGATGTTTTTTTCTCCCAACTAACTAAGATTCCCTGCCTATGAACAGGGTGCCCTACTATTCTAAAGGCGGGCCCCTACTATTCTAATAAGGTGGTTGGGTGGGGGCATAGTTGCTATAGGCGGATCACTTGAATGAAAGAAACTCGTTTTCTGCTCAACCCAATCACAGGCCGCTCCCCCTACGCCGCCCTCCCCCCTGATTCCTGGTCGTAGATCTTCTTATATTAAGTGCCATGGTCCGATTAATCCTATACACACTGGTACAACAGTCCCTACTTCCACAATTGTGGTATGTAGTAACCCCCACTGCTCCATGGATCTCATCCGAAATGTTTGATGCTTCTTGGGGCTCCCAGATATTAGGAGCAGATCCAAATCCAGCCATTGACCTAACAGCGCCTATAGCAAAGACAGGAGCTTCGGAAGGACCAGCGGCTTCAGGAGAAAGCAGCAGCGTGAGAGGCAGCAGCACCGGGAACATCCATATCTTCGGCATAGGCCCCTTTAAATGGTTGAGCAGCCCTTTCAGTAGTTTAAGCAGTTGATCCAGTAGTGGAGTACCTAGTTACAGGCACAGTTACAGCACGAGCCCTACAATTCTATGGGGCCCCCCCCTATCAATTCTATGGCTCTATGGGGCATCCCGGGGTGGCCCTATCAATTCTATGGGACGGGGCGAGTTGGAGATCCATACCCAGCAGCCGGTCGATCGAGTCTTCCATCCGAGTAGGTGACTCTGTTAATTCAGTAGAGTCTGTTGAGTAAGAAGCACAAGCCCCTACTATTATACGGGCAGGAGCAGTAGCATTAGTTACAGGTAAAGACCCAGTGCCAGCATCTCACCTAGCACCAACAGAAGTGGATCCTACAGAACCATACCCTACAGCACCAGTAGCAGAGACAGTTGTATCATAAGCAAGGGCAGTTCCAGGTCCTATAGTAAAGCCCTAACTAAGTGCACCCATTTCCAGATCACCAGATCGATAGCCAGCAGAAGAAGCACAAGTAGTAAAGGTATAGATAGCACAGGCCCCCTCTAATTGAAAGTAGTGGAAGCGGGGGATTCTGTCTATTCTGTTGATGCACCAGTAGTTGTTTATGTCGAGAAAGCAGTTGCCTATCCTATCCTATAAAATTGTAGGGTAGGGTAGGGGCAGCCCTACTATTATAAGGGATCCTACAGAGCCATACCCTACAGCACTAGTAGCAGATCCAGCAGCTCCAGACCTAGACCCGGCATCAGTAGAACCATAAGCTTATCCACCACCACCAATAGCATAACCAGAGCTACCTGTTCCAGTCCTAGCTTCCCTTCGCTAAGTTCCAGCTTCCAATGCAGGGGTGGGCCCCTACTATTCTATGGGAATCCCCTCCAGTCAAGCCCCTTTAGAATAGTAGGGCCAGCCGGGGCCCTCTTAATTAATCAGTAAATTAATCAGCCCCCTCCTGTAATGGCATCAGCTTGCTAGCCCCGGCTGCTAATATAGTTATAGTAGGAGGCTAGAATCGACTCAATTCGAGCAGTCAATTAATTCGTTCATTAATGCGCCCCTACAATTCAACTAGAACTCCCACCCAACCCCCATAGGAGATAGTGGTGCGCTCGATGGATTCTATACGCCTTTCTCAAAAAACAGGGCGAGTGATTCGTATCACGTATATAGAGGGAATAGATAGAAGGATGTCCGATGTGGTGATGGATGGGACCAGTCATCAGTCGTCTCATCTATTGTGTACATAACATGAGTCAGGATGAAGGGATGAGTCAGGATGAAGGGCCCTACTAGAGTTTAGTTGGCGTTTAGTTTGGTCATAGTAGGGCCCGCCGATACCTTGTGTGGGCGGCCCTACTATTCTATTATTCCCTACTATTCTATTATTGCGGGCCCCTACCCTCACCTGAACCCCTACCCCGAAAATAATCTGCCCTTTTCTTCTCTAGGCGGGCCCCGGCCCCCTACCCCTACTATTTTAAGGGGAAGGGAAAGGGTAAAGGGTAAAGGGTGCCGGGTAAGGTAATGGGCCTGCAGGATTCCGGGAAGAATGAAATAAAGAAAGGCATAGCCCAGCTCACCAGCACAGGCATTTATATCCGATCAAATAATGCCCATAATTACGTATCTAGTTAGTGAGTTCAACCTATGCCCAGAAAGGCATATATATCCCATCTAGAAAACCAACCTCTTCAGGCAGGCATATGTAGCTCGTATTAGCAACCCAGCATCTCTCATTCGTACTAGTTGGTTGGTGGCCATAGAATTGTAGGGCAATCAAAAGTGAAATCCATCCATCAAAGGGTCACCCCTGTCTGACCAAGGGAAAGTGGAAACGAACTCCATCTTTGTTATAGTACTGGGATTAGAATGAAGAGATCGCTATCGCTCCTAAGGAAACTCACTCACTGACTAAGGCGAGGGCTCACTCCTAACTCGGAAAGGGATAACTCCTAACTCAGCAAGGGTCCTAACAACAATGATTCATGATTTGGAAGGCTACTAAGGAGCTTATTACCATCTCTGTGCCATCTCTATTATTCCCATCCATCTCTATCAACTTTGTCAAAAAGCGTAGCGCGAGGAGCGTAGCGCTAACTCATCTCATGCCGCGGTTACTATTCTTCTACTAACAATAAACTCAATCTCAAATAGTCAACTAACTCAGCAACTACAAGAAGAACTCAGCTCAGCAACTCAAGATCATCAACGAATTGTGGAGGAGCGTAGCGTTAGCGTGTGGATCATGAATCTGGCTCCTAACGACTAACTATGGTTGGTGGCTCGCTCGGGCGTGGGAAATGGGACAAGCTATTCATATACGGACGGAACCTCCATTGGTTCGGGTCATCGAAAGGCCTATCTCTTCATCGTCACCCCTATCGGTTTTTTGAACGTAGATAATGGCCCTATACCTATATTCGTTGGGTCCGAGAATTGTGGGAATAATTGCCCCATCCGCTGCCTCCTTGTATTGCAGATAGGGTCAGCTGGATCTACTATCATCCCGCCCTTCTTCATATAGTGCCAGGGCAAATCAATCTGCTTGCTCCCCGTAGGCCGAGAATGCATTATCCATCCGATTTGTCCATTATAGGCTAGTTCCCGAATCCGGATTCGACATCGCGGGGTGGGAGGACAGATCTATTCCCACCCAACCCCGGCCATAGCCCTACAACTTATTATAAGGGGGTAAGGGGAGGGGGCCCGCCTTTGCCATAGTAGGGGCCACCCACCAACGGCACCCTTAGAATAGTAGGGGCCGGGTGGGGGGGAACTATAGTACGGGTGGGAGGATATAAGTAAAGAGTCATTCATTTCGATCGGGAAAGCAGATATCTATCTAGAAATTGAACTATCGGTGAGGCCATAGAAATTGAGAAGGGCCCTCGCCTGAATGCCCTACTATTCTAGCCAAGGTGAGGTTAGTTGCCTATAGATAGATATGGCTTACATAACCAATCAGTAAGTGTTTGGTTCCGGGGCCGGTGCGTTCCAATCCGGTAGCGGTAGAGTGTGTTTGGTGGAACCAATCACCAATCATGACCGGCGTGTTCACCAATGTCTATCTACCAATCTGGTAGAGTCTGATTCGGTGTGTTCACCAATGTTTATCTACCAATGTCTATCTACAACCAACCGTCCGCACATCTCCATCCATCCGATAGAGCCCGTCCCCCTTGCCCCCCCTTGCCATATAGATCTGATCTATAGGGGCCCTTGCCCCCCTTGCCATATAGATCTGATCCGATCTGATCTATAGGGCGCTCCGACCGATAGAGACCGTCCCCGTCCATATAGATCTGATCTGATCCGATCTATAGGGAGATACGCTCTTTAACCGCCACCGCTCGCTCCGAACTAAAAAGAAAGTTCCATCCATCGAAGTGACGTATTCCTACTATAGACGTAACATGATTGATCGAATGCCATAGAATAGATAGGGCCCAACCCGACCCAACCCAATTGAAGCGGCCCCAAACCTATATCTTCCCACCCTGCATGCAGGGGAACCCTATGATTCCCTCCCACCCGGCCCCTACTATTCTATGGCTATAGTAGTTCTTCCTTATTCTAGCAGGCTGATGCCATAAGGAACAACTATTGTTTGTAGTTCTTCCCAACTATTGTCTCCCGGGTTGGGAACTATAGTGATAGTGGAGGTCCTTAAAATAATAGGGAGTTGAGTTGGCTATTATTCGCCCTACTATTCTAAGGGGAAGCGGATGCAGTTGAACATTTTATCCAAACGGTAAGGAGCCCCCACCCCCAGAGATGTAAGGAGGGAAAGGACATTCGCATCTTGTAGGCCGATCTGGAGAGATTTTCTTGTAAGCCTTTCCCCCTCCCCCACCCCCATTAATGGGAAAGCAGCGGCAACCCCCCACCCCCATTAATATTAATGCCCCCACCCCCAACATTATCTCCCCCACCCCTATATTCTAGATTGCCCAATGTGACGTATATTAGAGATTGTGTAGCCCTATAGTTCCCACCCTGCCCCATTGCCATAGTAGGGGCCCCTGCCAAATGAGATTGATAAAGCGGCCATCAATGACTAGATGAACTACTGATGTTACTACTGATACCACTGGTTCTTTGACCGGACATGCTGGTCTGGATATGGGTCGAAGGGACTGGACCAACCGAATCCCCTTCTGGTTCTTTCCCCTCCCGGTTGGGACTGGAACCGGGCTAGGGGGAGTGAGTAAGCGCGAAGGTGGATCCCTACCATTTTCTAGGCGGGCGAGGTTGGGGCAGCCGGGACATGAGATAAGGACGCGAATGGGATAGATCAAGGGCAGTATCGCTACACTATTATAGTAGGCGGTTTCATTCATTGATCATCCATCCCCTCGGCACCTCTATCTCCATCGGCGTACGCCCTACTATTCTCACTATTCGGGAGGGAGATCCAATAATCTATTTTAGGGGCTGCCATAGAATTGTAGGGCCCTCCTACCTATAGTTGTTCCCGCCCCTAACGTCGAGAATTTTGATCGCTCCATATGATATGACTTGCCCCGTCTTTATTTAGTCCGACCTTTCTTTGCCCACCCTGCTGCTGCACCATCATTCTATTGTAGGCATGTTACCCCTACCCCCTACCCCTACTATTATAAAGGGTAAAGGGCCCTATCAATTCTATTGCGGCCATAAAAAACTATAGGAGCCCTATTATTCTATTCTTGTTGGGAGGCCCTACTATTATAAAGGGCGAATAGTAGGGGTAGAATAGAACTATTCGCATGTTGGCCCCCTGCACCACAATGCCATCTACCTCTGCACTTGAAGGAGGGGCCACCCCTGCTGCCCCATTATAGTTGTTGTTCATATTGTGCATGGGCATGTTACGTATAGAATATGGCTCTACCCCCGAGAAAGAATAGGCCGGGGTAGGGGGTGGGCAGGCTAATGCCATAAAGTGGGTGGGAAACTCACTATAGTTGTTCCGATAGCCCTACAATAATCTACCTCTGCATGCATGCATGCACCGGGGGGGGCCCCCCAACTATAGATAGTAGGGCATATTATTTCTCGATTCCCTTTATAATAGTAGGGGGTAACATGCCCGGGGTGGGAGGAAGAGAGCCCCCGGATTATAGCGAGCCCTAGGGGCCGAATAATAGAATAATAGGGCAATTCTTCGCTCGGTTCCTCCCATAGAATAGTAGGGGCCCCTGGAAAGAGTTAGTTAATTGCTGCCCAGCTGCCTAGAGTGCCTGCCGGCCCTCTCACAAGGTCCAACTAGACAGGCCGGTTGCATAAATGATGCATGCCCGCCCCCACTATAGATAGGGTGGATAGGGGCCCTACTATTCTATGGGCGATGGTTTCAATCTTCTCCGAACGGAAGGCCTATCTCCTCCCACCCCGGTCCCCTACAATTCTATGGGGCCCCTACTATTCTAAAGGGTGGCCCCTACTATTTGAATGGGCACCAACCGAGTGCCTAAGCTAAAAGCCATCGAGCGCATCTCTCTCTCTAGTTCTTTCTCCCTGTGGGTGCCCCGCTAGTATAGTCCTTTGCGGTCATCAACTTTGCGGTCATCCCGGGGTGAGGGGGGAAGCTACTATAGTTTTGGCGGCTATCCTTTTCTGATAATCGCCTATAGAATGGTAGGGCGGTTCCTTCCCGGTTCATCTTCTAACTAACGAACCGCCGAATGGAGTCATCCGGCACTATCCGAATAGCCCCGAACCCCGAAAACAACGATTGGGCCCAACCATGAAGCCAAGCCCAGCCCTCCGAGCGGAGGGAGTAGGTCCAAATCTGAATATGAGTTCTCAATCTCTCTTGCCCGCCCCCTACTATAGATAGGCAGAGGTAGGGCGCCATCTTACAAGGCCATCTTATCACAAGGCCGTATCGCCCTCTTATCACAAGGCCATCTTCCGAGGCCCGGGGCGAAACGCATATCTTCCAAGGCCCGGGCCCCCTACCTATATAACTGTCGCATAAAAGCCTAGCAACTATAGTTCATCAATCGATAGCGGGCCCAATAAAGCCGTTATCAATCCGGGGCAGGGGAAGCATCTCTGGCACCTATCTTTCTTCCGGCAGGGGGGCAAGAAGACATACAGAAAGGGTAAGAAGGTATGATAAATGCGCCCGGGGGGGCGCGGGCACAAATGAATGATTCGGTAGAAATTCCCTTGACCTCCTGGAGTCAGCTGAGCGCCTGAATGAAGTCCCTTGATTTCCCCCGGCTTGCGATAAAGTCGCTAGCTAATATTGGAATTGCTCCCTCGGCGTTGGAATGATAGCTGGCCTACCCCCCATATCCAGTATAATCACTTCCATTTGTCGGTTCCGGCACTGATGAGTATTTTCCATCACCTTAGGAGAATAACTGCCGAAGGCAACTCGAGGGGATTGGGTCGAAAAGACAGATGGTACGGAGGCTCACTAGGAGCACTCAAACGGTTGTTGGGGGGCCGGGCCCCTACTATTCTATGGCGGAAGATCTGGTTGCTATAAAGACTGGTGGTGGCCACTAACGCCTTTCAACATCATCCAAATTCCGCCGGCAATAAATGAACGAACAAATGGAAGTGCCTATCTATATATGGCGGCGACTCAAGCTCCTTTCTCTCTTCCTTTCTTCCCTCTGTTCCCAAAGAGTTAGCTTCATTGGGACCCCGCCCCGAAGGGGACTCGACTTACTAAGGATTCAAGAGAATAAACTGGTTCGTATGAAGCTTCAGCTGCAGGTCGATCATCCGAGGTCAAGCCATCTCCCTCTCCCCATACAGAGTCTCCGCCCCTTGTTAGCAGCACCCATCAACACTTGCTCTACTCGACTTAACTGCCTTTCAAAAGTCCCTTGCTCCCATCTCTTTTCGAAGACCAGGACCAAACCCCTGATGGATGACACAAGATTCCCGTCAACCCGCCTTCTTTCGCACGATTCGAGTGCCCTACTCTTCTAAAGGGGACCCCTACCCCTACAATAATATAGTTTAGATGGTTTGCCTATTATTCTAAACTCTATTATTGCCTATTATTCTATTGTTGCCCGCCCCTTACCCCCTTTTAGATTATTGTAGGGGAATAAAAGGGCATATTATTGTCGGTGAGAGAGGGAATTGAATGAATAGAGCTGCTATGTCCAAGTTCATTAAGGGTCAATCCCGGTAGCTCCGGTCTCCTGAATCTGCTAGTGGATTTGGTTACCAGGCCAGGCCAGGTGGGTTCGTACCTTTGAGAGAAGAGGTGAAGTGAGAAGGGAAAGTTCGGTCCATCCAAAGGCGAGATAAAGCAGCTAAAGCCAAATAGTTGTTTTGAGGCAGGCGAAATGACTCCTATTGTTTGCTCTTAGGTACTCGCTAGCGGAATAAAGGCTTCCCCTTCTGTCCCTCTTTCTGATATTGACATTTCTTTTTTTTTGCCTATTCACTACCCCCATGAAGGGGAACAGCAGCAAAAGAACCAGGGGCGGGCAGGTCGAGTACTGCACTTCTGATCCTATCTCTGGTTGCAAGGAATCGAATCGATCGAAGCCATCATGAACCCAACAAAAGGAGAGGGTCGAAGCCATCTGTGCGGTGGGAAGGAGAGGAGTGAAGTGATGGGTTTTAGGTAAAGTCGACCCCTGATTCGGGAGAGAAAGTGCCGGTATGAATCGCCACAAAAGACGTCTGTCTCTCCAACTGCCCCAATTGGAGAAGAATCAGTCGATCGCCCATAGAATAGTAGGGCGGCCCCTACTATTCTAAGGCAGGTGATCCATTCTATTTGTCAGCTAGGTCAGCTATCTCCTCCCCATGCCATAGAATAGTAGGGCATTAGAATAATATTCTCTTATCCACCCATTTTACGTATATAATCTGGGTGCCCTACCCCCTGCTGCTGGCCCCCTTATAATAGTAGGGGTAGGGCTCATTCAATTACGTGTGGGGGGATCCAATCCGCCCTTTTTTTCTATAGTTCTCCATCGATAGAGGCAGGATTGCAGCACTAACTTCCCCTGCCGCCCCCTTTCCGGTGCCCCCCCGCCCCCCTATATATAATTGAGGAAGATTAGTTGGGGTATAATAGTTCTTGTATTTGGGGGGTGGGGGGTGTGGGCATGTTACGTATAGAATCGATAACTATCTATAGTTGGGGTCATCAGCAGGGTGGGATGCTAATGTTGGTCTTTTCCAATTAGACAGACTATCCCGAAGCTAATCTACAACAAGCAAGCAACTTTACCTGCCTACTGATTGAATGGCTGCTTTCCATCCCTCCATGAAGACTCTTCATCAACCCAACCGGCCGGACCCCTTTCCCTCCCTGGTCCGCCTCCCAGCCACCACCGGTTTTTGAAATGATTGTTATTTAGCCAGCCAATGAATGATGTGGACTGGAATGGGCCTCCGGGCGTCATCTCATAGGCTGTTCAGCCTCCTTCTTAACTAGAGAGCCTTAGACGAGAATGTCGTCTACAACTTAATCCATTCCCAATATACCGGGGGTGAGCCCAACTATAGCTCCCACTGCACCGGCCCCTACTATTCTATGGCCCCCTACTATTCTACAGGGCCGGGGTTGGGCCCGTATATTCGGGCGAGCATCTCTAGTTCTATGGCATCCCGCCCTACTATTTTGAAGGGGGCCTCCAAACGAAAAGCCGCTCCTTCCCCCAAACACCGATACCAGCCGACTTCGTACAAGTTATCCAGCTGGTCCGAACTCAATGTTGGGATAAAGTCACTAGCACGACACATCGTATTGTCCGGAAAGAAAGATGATATTCGGTTTATGGCCCTGCACTCCCCATGATAGCCCACTTGCTCTAATTGATTGTTGGAAAGGGCCTGACACTCTTCGATCGGTAAAGAACTCAATTGTCGACGGAGATAGTGGGGGGCTTATGATGACAGGGTTACTTTCTGGTTCTAGAGTAGGGGAAGGGGTTAGGAAGGGATCTAGCCCCACCGTTATTTCCCAAGTCCCAAAATCGAATGGGGGGACAGTAATTGGTGGGGACGCCGGGCTTGCTGGGGGGGTAGTCAAAATAGAGAGCGGGAGGTCCTCCGGTGTGGCTAAATGAGGGATGGGGGACCCGTGGGAGGGGATAGCCGGTGCCTTTCCTTTTGCGGGATCCCGGTCGAATGCTCTCGATAGAGACAGTAGAGAGAATAAACGACTAGGACTACAACCGAATAGCCAACTCCAAGCGAACCCACTTGAGATCTTTACTAAACTATGACCAGCCATAATATTAGCGAATAAACGTATGATAGCGCCCAATAGTCCAATTCCGGATAAAGAAGTCGCATCACACAAGGAGAATGGAGCTGATTCAACTAGTCACCATATTGATCCTAAAACAGTGCCTAGGGCGCTAATCAGGGAAATGACCAGATAGACGGAGACGGCTATTATTCAATATAGTAACATTTGATCTCCTTTGCCATTGTCCAAACGTAAACGTTGAGCAGGGGGAGGGGGACTAGAACTAGAATAACTTCGAATCAAAAAACACACTACCCGGTTTCTATCATCACGATATGAATCACCAACCATACAGAATTTACGCATCGACCCATAAATCACCGTAAGGGAACTTCTTCCTATCTCACCAAAAAAACCACTCCCTTCGACAGGCAATGGGCGGTTTGGGTCGACCGCCAACCGATGAATAGATGAGGTTACCATGGGCTCTTCTTTTTATTTCATTCAATAAGGGCGGCGGATGAAGGCTCCAGAAGGAGGATTGATGGGACTCGGATTTCTCCGAGTAAGTAACTCGGCTAGGGACGGACAGAAAGGAGGGATCGATAGAAAGGGGGACCAGCCCTTTCAATCAATCACCCGTGATTCCGATACAGTAGGACCCGACTGAACCATAGCGATTCTATCTGATAGGGCTCTCTCTAGCCTATAGATAGTGGGGGCCCCCCTGCATGTGCACAGGGTGGGGGGGCATTATAGTCCTTCGGCACTATAGTTGGTTCTAGACTCAACTATAGATACTCGACCTAGTGCTATAGTAGGGGGACAATGGTTCTAAAGGCAGATTCTATACGTCCTATAAAATTGTAGGGGGCCCACCCCACTATAGAGGATAGGGCATAGAATAGTAAGGGTAGGGTTAGCCCAACTATTATTAACCCCAGCGCTATTCTAGAGAAAGGCCCTTAGAAGCCGTAGGGCCCACCCTTTAGCCGGGATGGGTGGGGGGCAACCCCGGCATGTCCTCCCACCCGGCTATATAATAACCCTCCCGCAGCAATATAATAGCAGCCCTCTGCATTCACCGGGTTTCAATATACATACCCTCTGAACCGAATAATAGAACCCTTACAATAATCTGTTTGGGGGCCCTTCCCTTCCCTTAAAATAGTAGGGGGTAGGGGGTAGGGGGTAGGGGGAGTAGGGGTAGGGCCCTTAGAATAGAATAGTAGGGCCTAATGATCTCCCATAGAATAGTAGGGCCCCACTTTGATTGATAATAGAATGAGGGCGCTTGCTCGTGGGAACTTTAACCACTCACTCGACGCCCTACTATTTTAAGGGGTCCCACTGCTCATCACTGAGGCAGGGATAGAGACACGTGCGAGCCCTTCCCCTTCCCTTATAAATAGTAGGGGGTAGGGGTAGGGCCAAATCGCACTAACAGATAGTTCCAAATAAATACCCATGAATGCTGTGGGAATCGTGCTTAGATTCATCAATCTCATCACGGTGCAAACGTTCCGTGCGTAACTATCCTGGGGATGGAAACGAGGTGGGCCCTACTATTTTAAGGATCGAGCCCTACTATTTAAGGAAGGTAAGTAAGGGGTTCCAGGTTAGGGGCTTAGTCGTCAGCAATCTCATCTCTATAGTCAATTATTTGGTTGGGGCCCCTTACCTTATAAATAATAGTAGGGGGACCCCCTACAATTCTATGGGCCCCCCTTCCCTTATAATAGTAGGGGGTAGGGGAATATATTATATACGTAACATGCCCCCAACCAATATTGCCCTATCTCTATCTGCACCTCAGCAGGGTGGGGGGGGCCCCTACTATTCTATGGGGCCCCTACAATTCTATGGCAGAATGTTAGCAGGCCCACCATCCTCAACTCGGAAGGCAACTCGTTAATTAGGCCATCCGGGGCACCCTCCCTGAACCCCCGGTAGCTGGTACAGCATGAGCTTGAAGTTCCGGTGCAACCCCACCCCGCCTACTATTCTAAGGGGTTGAGACTGAGGGCCATAGAATTTTGAGGCCCCACTCTCCTTGAACTATAGTTATCCAGGGGGTGTAAAGCCTTAACACTCCCATCCTGAACCCACGGTGATGAATGATCACCTGGTTGTAACTAGCTTAACCAGCGAGATCTCCCAGCCAATCAATCTTCTTGACTCCCCTTTGAGAATAGTAGGGCCCTCTCATTTTATAGGCCAGCATGCTCCCTACCATTCTATAGGCGGATGGATGGATAGAGAGCTCACGTTGGGGAGGGAGTTCCGGAAAGACCTGGCCCCGGCACAATAGTAGGGGGTAGGGCTAGGCAATTTGAGTTGGCAAATTGACAGGTGGCTATAGTGGTAGGTGGCTATAGTGGTAAGTGGCTCTAGTGGTAGGTGCTCCCCTGGCCCCTTTCAACCCTGGCCCCGGCACAATAGTAGGGGGTAGGGCTCCCTTTGCATCCCTCTGTACCGGAAGGGAGGGATAAAGGGCCCGGCCTGCAGGGGTAGGCAATTCAGATTACGTCACTTACCCTACCCTACCCCCTACCCCTACTATTGAAAGGGAAGGCCCCTACAATTTTTATGGCACCCATAGAATAGTAGGGCATATTATTCTCCGATCGAGCCCTATATTCTATTATTGCGAAGTCTGGTTCACCCCCTCAAATTCTATGGGCTAAACTATAGCCCATAGAATTTTCTAGGGTGGAATAACCTCAAATAGATTAGTTCTGGCCCCCTGGCACTATTATTCGACCCAACAATTCTAGTTATAGTTCTTGCTGGGGTGTGCATTTGCATGCACAGGTGGGAGCCCTTAAACATATTTGCCCATTTTTTTCTAGGCGGGGGTCCCCTTAACGATTATTGGGTTCCAGATTCTATACGTAACATGCCTCCCACCCCGGGCGAGTGGCATGCTCCGGAAAACCATTCCGCTTAAGAAAGGTTCGTTGGTCTTCTGAGCAGGTTATAAATGCCTGATTCAATTCTATATCCTGCCCTTTAGAATAGTAGGGCCAATACATACTGGCAGCCAATGAGGTTACTCGCTCAGGATTTGTTGGAGGAGGACCCCCTCTATCTAAGAAGTGGGAGTTCACCGGCAAAGCATTGCTTAAGATGCTAGGGGTGAGCAAAAGGATCCACTCGATTGGTTATGGGGGGTACGGTGGATCGGAGATGGGACATTGTATCCGACTGACTGACATTGCGATAAATTACATCGAGTGCGATAAACCTCTTTTCTCTTATTGTCTGCTTTTGAAGAGGTATTGGCCGGGGGCCCCCAGCTGGGTTGATAGCTTCCGAGCTCGGAAACCTACATCGATTCCAAGGTCTTCATCGGTAGCAACCAAAAGCAAGAAAGACAGATAGAAGCTAAAGTAAGTCCCTTCGGTCCCTTCCGCACCGGCACTCTCTCGGGTGTTTGCCTTTCAATTCCGCTCAACTCAACTGCTTGCCCATAGAATAGTAGGGGACCCGGAGGTGGGATCATTGCTTTCGGGGCTTTCAGTCGCCTTAACCCCCCGCCCCTTACCTTTATAATAGTAGGGGTAGGGGCCATAGAATAGTAGGGGCCCCCTCCCAACTAGAATTGGAGCCCCGGCCCCCTACTATTTGAAGGGATCGCCCTCCGGGGGTAACAGGCTGATGCAATTAAGAATAGTATAGTTCCGGAAGATAAAGGGCCCTTCCGCCATAAACAAACAAATGGAAAATAAAATCCCCTGCCCTTAGAATAGTAGGGGCGGGATGGGTAGGGCCCCTACTATTCTATGGCCCTACTATTCTATGCGGGGGTAGATGCCATTTGTGGGTGGCCCCGGCTGCTAATATAGTTATAGTAGGGGGTTCCGGGGGCATCCTTTGACGAAATGGAAGAATCGGGACGACCCCCTAGATGGATGAGTGAGTTCGTTATCCAATGCGATGTGCCTCTGCATGCAAAGGAGAGGTTGTTAATAATTAGATAGAATGATGAGCGGAACTGGTGACAAATCTTCCATTCCGAAGGCACTTTAGCTTCGGTTGACTACTTGGACAGGGGCAGGAATCGAGCCCAGCACACTGGACTTACTACTTTCTTTAGGGCCCGGCCTATAGAATCAATAGGGCCTCTGATGTTAGAGCTCTTGGTTGTTAGCCCCCCTGGCCTTAACCTGTCAAATTCTTTCCCCACCAACCGAGCGCCCTACCATTTTATTTTCTAGGCGATACCCCGATACCTATTAAGGCCTTGACCACTACGCTTAAGGATCGAGTGCCTAGAACCCCTATCCCGGGCATCAAGCCAAGCCCTACCCCCACCGCCAAGACCTACCTCTATCTTGGCGGTAGGGCTATAGTTGATAGTAGGGGCTCATCTCCAGATAGGGCCTGATTCTCTTCCCTTTCAACCTGTCACCCCATAGCTTCCACCCCTCTAGTCCTATCTCTTTAGGCTAAGCCCCCCCAGTGAGTTCTATTTATCGCCCGGGGCATTATGGGGTATGAAAGCACGCACCCCTTTCTCGTCCCGCCCTACCTATTTTTGTTGGGGGTGGGAGGATGAAACGCGTTGAGCTCAAGTTCTCGTCTCGCTTTACCAAGGAAGGGCCTTCCTTCCATTTACCACAAGAAATACGGTAAGGGTTTCTTCTCAATTCTATACGATGAATGAATAGCAAGGCCATCTCGATTCCTCATTTCAGCCGGAGGCCCCCGGACTCTTCATGTGGTGAGGGGGGTCGGCTCATGCACCAAATCGAGTCGCCGGGGCGGGCAAGAGAGGATTGTTCTCGATTGGGGCAATGGACTCGACCTGCTCGAAGGAAGATTGTCGATACGCCAGCTTACCCGCAATCCCCTACGCCGGGACAACGACCTCTTCTTTGAGTCCGATTAGATCCAATGCATAGGTCGATCTTCCCATTCCCGGATCCGAAGAGCGGGACCTAACATCGGGCAGGAAACGAAGTCGAAGAGGCGGACCCCAAGGATTTGAGAGAAACCTGTCACTGACCGGGAGATGGAACAATCTTAAACCTATAGATCGATCGGACCTCCCCCCCCGCCAACTCTTAGTGCTTGCTGATTGGGACCGACACCCCATTGCTGGAAAGGTGACTCGACAGGAATTGTTCTTAGAGGCAGAGCACCTGATGCTTTGAGCTTACCAGAAAACCTTTGACATGAGTCACACTTCCTTACGTAGGGGATGGGCCTACCGCTATAATGGTTCTATACGTAACATCTTAGGAAATTGAAGCGGGAATAGTAGGGGGTTCCGGGGATCTTAGTAGGGGTTGGGTGGGAGATATAGACGGCCTAATTTGAGAAAGTTGGGTGGGCCCGGCAGGGTGGGAGGAGACGCCAGGGGCCGTTGATTGGCACTTCGTTCCCCACTATTCTAAGGGGCTCCGGAACTATACCACATAGAATTGTAGGGGCCTCCCACCCCCCCTACTATTCTATTATTGTAGTAGTGGGTGGGTGGCCCTTACCCGGCCGGGGGTAGGGGGTTCCGTAGGGCATCCACTTCTCCGGATCCGCCCATAGCCCTATATTAGAAAGGGGCCGGGGCCCGGGCCCTACAATTCTATGGCGGCCCCTACCTTCTTATGGCAGCCCTACAATTCTATGGGCCCGACTCCTTAAGAATAGTAGGGCAACCCAACTAAGATTCCCTATATAAATTGTGGGGTAACATGCCTACTATAGTTCGGCCCTTTAATAGTAGGGGGAACTCCTGCCGGAACAACTAATAATCCCACCCACCCCCCCCCTACCATGGCCCTTATAAATAGTAGGGGGCGTATAGAATCTATTCAATTTGCGTTGGGTTGCCCTACTATTCTTAAGGGGTGGAGTATTCGACCTTGCCCAAGGTAGGGGTGTTGCGATCCCGACCAGGTAGGAGGAGGGGCCCACCCGCAGCACTATTCAATTTGCCAACAATAAATAAAGAGGGGGCCGCCTCCCCTACCTCCTTGGGGAGCCCACAAACAATTCCCCTTACCCCTGAAAATAGTAGGGTAGGGGGTTCCGGCATTGAATTGAAAAGTTGATCTCACAGAGGAGCGCCATCACCCCGGCATAATTCTGTTCGTGGGATAAATATTGCTCCCACCCACCAACTATCGAGCTATAATCCCCCCCACCCCCCCCCATTAGATTATGAATGTTACGTATAGAATCGAGCCCTACTATTCTATGGGGGTATAGCCCAACTATCTATAATTGGGTGGGAGGGAGATAAAAGAGAAAGAGAGGGAGGGCATCAACGAATTATAGACGTAACATGCAGGGTGGGAGACACCAGCTAATCTACCGCATCAACACATTCTATACGTAACATGCAGGGTGGGGGGGCCCCTACTATTCTATGGGTAGGCCTCCCACCCGAAGGTATTGGTATTATCGGCCGATTGGTATTGGGTTGGGCCTATCCACCCTATCTAGTGATGACGTTTCGCCCATAGAATTGTAGGGCAGTGAGCGAGTATTCGTACCACGTCCCCCGCACTAAGGCAAGCAACGCGAATTAACCAATTAGAGACTCATTCGTTTGGCTCTAAGATCAATAGGGACGGGCGCCGGAACGAGGAAAAGGTATCTGCGAAGCGCCGGTAAGGCTCACCTGTCCCACCAAAGAATCATGGAGGTGCACCCCTCAAGATTCGCTCGTTCTAGGGATGAAATGCGATCACTGTTAGTTTGCAGTCGCTCACTGCACCCCCCTACTGTATAAAGGGTTCCTGGCAGGATCAGCGAGATAAATACCCCACTTCATTCTGGTTCACTCCGTACTATTTCAATAAGGCACTTCATTCTTAGCCGGCACCCCCCCCCACCCCCCATTTAAGTTGTTCCCCTTTCCCCTTTCTATAGTAGGGGCTATAGATGGGGCGGGCTCGCTAACTAGACTGTATTGGATTGGGTGGATTCGCTTGCTCCACCATTCTAGATCGAAGCACACGCCGCCTATAGAATGGTAGGGCTCCACCCACGCAATAATACTAGATCGCCCACAGAAAGATAGGGGGCCCATTGTCTTCAACTCGCATACAGCTTCGAAACGGCCGGGACTAGACTTTCCTCCCCATTCTCTTGGTCTCCGGTTGATCTAATCAGAATGGTGGTTAGTCGGTCATAGCCGTGTCTATGCTCAAGACACTTTGTTATCATGTGACGGAAGTGAAGTGTGTAATTAGCCCCCCACCCTGCTTCCCCATACAGAGGTAGTAGGCCACCCGCTTGGTAACCAATTCATTCAGTGCGTAGATTGACTAGTCGGAAACTCCGGCCACAAACAACAACTCCACAACTTATTACTGGAACCAAGAACTATCTCCAGTCCCTTCCCGCCCGACCCTTCTTTCTTCTTTAGACTGCCGAATCGACGGATCTGGCTGCATGATTCATTTCGTTTCTGACTCATGCGGAGTGCTCCCTTGATCTCTGTGGTGAGCACGTAATATGACTGATCTGGCTCCCCTACTATCTATAGGCGATCGTGATGGATCTTGTTGCTTGAAACTCTGCTATGTGTGCGTCGAGAAACTCTGTGATATGGCCCGGCTGGGATCCCAACATGGGTTCACTGGGATTTCGATGCGGTTCGGATTCACTTGGTGCAGTGAGCCCCTCCTTTCTATATAGGGCGAACTAATAGGAGATCTAGCCGCGGTTCGGGATGCCCTACAATTCTATGGGCCCTTAAAATTCTATAGGTTATCCCAACCTTTAGAATAGTAGGGCGCCCATAGAATTGATAGGAGTGAGAGCAAGCCATAGCCATAGCCATAGAAATTTTAGGATAGGATAGGCCCGTAATCTGTTCGAACGCAGCTTACGTGGGAGTGTTTACTAGTTCTTTAGCGCTCACTAATATAAGGAACGTTCATACTCGTTGGGTTCGGCGACCATGCGTGTTTATTATAAATACCTAACTATTAGCCGGGGGAGGGGGGGGTCGTGGATTCGTTCTTCTGTTCCGGTTCCAGCCAGATCGTTTAGTCAGTCGAACGTGGCGTGCGCAGCGCCCTATATTAGAAAGGGCATCGGAAGGGTAGTCTTCCGCAGCAGGCATATTGGATCGTGTTTGCTGGTTAGTCATCGTCGGATGATCAGCCACACCCCCACCTTTCAATAGAGGCTGAGGCCCATAGAATTTTAGGCAAAGGCGACGGCTTCCTTCCGCGAGATCGTATCGAAGTGTCTAAATGGCTAGATGAGATGGATAGATTCATGCCAGTTGTTGCTACCACTTCCCTTTCCCCTACTATCTAAAGGGGCCCGGGTGGGGGGGACTCGAGCCGGGATAGTAGGAGGGTAGGGGCTTTGTAATAGTCATAATAGCCATAGAAAGGAGGGGGCTGCTATCGTGCCTACAACTTATTATAAGGGGGTAAGGGGGTGACGGGTGAGGTGTGCTCGCCCGGAGGGGCTCACTGCCCCATAAAAGCCTATCTATAGTAGGGGGGGCTCTCCCGGTCGAGCGCATAGGTTCGCTTACGTTCACCGTTCATTCATTCACCCCTATATCAAAAGGGCCGCGTGGGTGCCCTTTTTTCTATAGGGGGACGCCTGCTGAACCGAGTCTATTCGACACCTATGGACCATCCATAATAGACTCGCATTCATAATTCAATTGTATACGCCCTACTAACTATTTTCAGGCCGGGCCGACTCACCTTTAAGCAAGAATCGGACTGACTAACCTGCCTGCATGGATCCGGGAATATGACTCACCCGCAGAGATCTATCTATCTTATTACGTCATAATGAGACTCGCCTCAAAGGCCATCTCAACCATGCACGAATAGAACGTATACTCAAGATACAGACAGTAGGGGGGGTGGCATGTGTCGGTGCTTCCCCTACTATTCTAAGGCAAGAGATCGACAGGGAGATGGAGATAGAATCCTCTCCGGGTCGAGTACCGCCCCTACCTCTATAGTGGCCCCTACTCTAGCTATAATGGGGTGGGGGGGGCCCCAACTATAGCCCGACTATAGCCCGACTATAGATAGAAAAAAGGGCTATAGTGGGCTATAGTCGGGCATATTATTCTACCCGGCACTATAGCTATCGAGTCCCCCCCACCCGGGGGGCCCTACTCTATAATGGGTGCTCCCCCGGTCGCCCCTATAGATAGTAGGGCCCAGTCAACAGGTTCGATGCTGCATCGGAATGCCCTACTATTCTATGGGGCAAGCGTACCAGTTGTATCCAGAATGCAGGTGGCTCCGGGGGGCCCTACTCTATAATGGCGGTATCTACCATTGGTGTTGGGAGGATAAGTGTAGCTTCGAATGGGCCTCAATTTTGAGAGGGCTAGGGAAGGATGCTTCTTGATGATTCCGAAAGATATGTGTTTTCGGAGCCCGGAACCATGCTTCCCACAGCTAGGATCATTACAACTCCAAACGTCACCCCTATAGATAGTAGGGCGAAAATAGAGTTGGTTGGAGACCTCTATTCAAAATAAGGCACCCGGGATCATCCAACCCTCTCTGTTGTTCCCTTTCCCATGCCTTGACCCTTCCGTCCCACGTGGAACCGGAGAAGCACATGACTCGATGAAATGAATCGATACGTCCCGAACCGGCTGAAACGACCGATTATAGTTGTTCCCAGATCGAATTAAGCTCTACTACCTACGGAACCCTACTCTATAATGGGGCCGGGTTGGGTTGGCCAATCGACATGATATTTTGTCAAGTAATTGACAGATGTACCTATATAATTGGCAGCGGTTCTTCCTTTTAGTCATGTTGCTCTGCTCTCGATCCGCTCTTGAATCAGGGGGAACCGTTCGAAGTGCCTATAGATAGTAGGGCACAGATCTCGAGTAGAAGGATGTGATTTCGGCATGTCGGTACTCCCTATAGATAGTAGGGCACAACCCACTTGGCTATGCTCCAGCCGTAGCCTAAGTGAACGCCTTACTATCAATAGGGCGGCGGCCATCCTTCCTAAACTCGAATGCGCCCATAGAATTGTAGGGGGCCCGGGGCCCCTACCTCTATATTGGCGCCCTAGAGATAGTAGGGCTTTCTTCTACTTTTTCATCCGCGGGCAATGGTCATATAGCAAGCACCAGCATCTATTAGTGCAAGCAAGCAGCGTGCTGGGTCCGATAGGATAGGTAGGTCGAGCCATCCATCCATTATATACGTGATACGACCCAACTAGAGTAGCTGGGCTCTCCCTAAAGGTCCTCTCGCGGTGGTCGAGCCCTCAATCAACGGTACTATCGGTCAGGGAGAGGGAAAAAACACAATCTCCCTATTGGTCGAGGGAAAAGAACCTATCTCCCTATCGGTGGAGCTCCTATCGGCGGGGGGATATCCCCGTATCGGTCGAGCCCCATAGTTCGGATAGGCTGCGCTCTCCGAAGAACCTATCGGTCGAGGGATCAATAGGTCTGTCCCGCCCGGGTTAACAAGGAGCTGCTATCGGTCGAGGGACGAGGTAAATGAACGAACCTAGCGGTGGAGCCCCCAGGGGCTCTGCAAGAACCTATCTCTCGGTCGAGGGAAAAGAACCATCGGTCGCCCCCCCCACCCGGGAACTATAGGGCCCCGGGCGCAAACCTTGTTCCTATATCTATCCAGGGCTGGGTGAGACATGCAAATATGGGAATGGAGATATAATAATCCCCGCCTATTTTCCTCCCCTATATCCAGCTGATTCGCTCCATACTCCAGCTTATTCTCTAGAGCTAGATGGATCTAGATCTTCCAAGAGATCTCAATTAGGTGCGGTGCTTCAAATAACATGCCCTTAATGCTCCGACACGCATCGTATTTCCCATGTGTTAAAGCGGCCCCTACCCCTACTATTTTGATGGTCGATGGGCTCCACTCCATGTGTTGAAGCGGCGGATGGGTCGGATGAACCAGGCTGGGAGGAAAGAGATGTTACTAAGTATGGGTGAGTAACCACACCCTACATTGGTCTAGTGGGAACCCTCACCTAGATATTCACTTATCGTATCGCATGCATAGGGAGGTTCGTTGAAGCTCTGGTATACCGCGGTAAAATCGGATTCTCCAAGAGAAACTCCGGTCAACCGTTGGTAAACTCTACTGATTGTCAACTCGGTGCCTTACTATCAATAGGGCGGCGGATCAATCTATCATTGATTTATTCCCCGGGCCGCCTATCACCTTTTTTGGTTGGCGGACCTCATCGCTGTTGCTCCTGCCGATCATAGATAGCTGGGGGAGCAGCGCGGCTCGCCTATATATTATCGTTATCGCGCCCAGATGGAGAGGCGAGTGCATGTTGAAATGGGAGCCCGAGCTAGTTGCATATATCCAACCCGACCCAACTATATACAGCTATAGACTCGGAGCTAGATCTATCGCGGCTAGATCTATATACGTAACATATAGATTGAATCACTCCAATCCGAACTATGCAAGTCATGAGGCGCGAGTGCCCCACCCCATATATAGATAGGGGCTCTCCTCGATCCATATATGGGGTGGGGTTTCTAGGGGGGTGCCCCAGATATAGATAAGATAGGGGGCCCTTCGGATCCTCGATCTATCTATCCATCGAGAGCATGACTAGAATCTCTGGGGCAATAGTTAGTCTCCGTTAGTCTCCCTTCGTCGGGAGAGGGAGAACCTTCGAGAAGGAGAAATGCCATGCCCCCTATCTATGTATGGAGCATTTGACCAACCAACCTTTCCAACCAACCAACGGACGGCGGGTGCAGGTTCAGCGGGTGCAGGTTCAGCAGGTGCAGGTTCGATGCTGTATCGGAATGCATCGATGCCCGGGCATCTTCCCCTTAGAATAGTAGGGGCATAGTAGGCCGCCGGGAGATAAATGCCTTCCTCTATTGGAACCGGGGAGGGGGTCGAGTCCATAGGTTAGTTGCGCCCCTATCTATACACGGATGGGGCCCCTACCATTTTATAGGGCATTTATGCTTCCCTATAGATCTAGATCTAGGAGTCTGGATGGATAGTCATAGCTTATAGCTGGGAGAGCCCTATACATCTACATGGCGAGGGCCCTCTCCTGGTAGGCCCTATATAGAGAACTGCCGCCCTTTATATAGATATGGCGATAGGCCCTATATATGGGAGGACGAGGAGCCCTATCTATCTGGGGGGGGACTCTCTTCTCCGAGGAGGGCTCGAACTATATTATATCGGGAGAGCACCAGATAGCCACCGCCCGTCCAGATCTAACCAGATTAGATGGGGTTGGGGCCTATCTAGAGACGAGGGTTGTTATCGGGATAGTTGTCACCAGTTTTGGCCCCATCTCTAACTCCAACTCCCTTTCTCTATGGTCCTTGGGGCGTAGGAGACGATATCAGATTGATATTTTGCCCCGGGTAAGACGATTTATGGTTAAGAAGCCGATCTTTGCCCTATCTGGTTCGGGTAGTTTCTTTTCTATATAGGGCTACTCTCCCTTGGTCAGTCACCCTATATAGTATGGGGTAAACGGTATAGGGTGACTCCCCTTTGGTCAGTAATCTATAGCCCAGCTCCACCTATTCTCTCTAGCCCAGCCGCCCTACCCGATATAGACCCCAATCCCCCCCTATCTATATATGGTCAATGATTGGATTGGGATCGTCCCCGGATCAGATCGCCCTACTATTATATGGGGATGGGATGGCGTCCCTGGATCAGATCGAGTTTATGGTTCCCTGGATCAGATCGCCCTACTATTATATGGGGATGGGATGGCACAGCTGTATGGACCTTGATGAGATTCTTTGTCCCACTCCATACAGAGGTACGATAGATGAGATGGATAGCCGGCCCAACTCGGGAGATATAGATAGCCCGACTCAATTATATCCAATCTATAGCTGTCCCGCCCCCAGATAGATATATCGAGAGTGCCTCTCTCGAACTAAACTCTCTCTATAGCCGCCCCGCCCCCAGATATAGATATCGGAGAGTGCCCCCCCCGGGTGGGGGGGAATAGCAGTAGATTGATATATTCTATCGCCTCGATCTTTCGCCATATATGGAGATTTAATACGTGATATCCTCGACCGACTATCTATAGTTCATAGTTGGGGGCCTCCCCTCGACACGATCTGGGCGGGCGGTCCCCTACGCCCTATAATCTAATCTAATTCTCTCCCTATAGAATGGTAGGGTCGAGCGGGGCCATATCTAGATAGTCCGACTGCCGACTATGCCATATAGATAGGGGGTCGGGTCGGCCGAGTGCCTAGCCTAAAGTCTAAGTATAAGTTTCAGTTTCTAATACCGATACTGTTGGTCGAGCCCGGCTATAATCCCAATAGAGGGGAGGGGTGAAGGGGGGTCGGCGCGAGGGCCCTATATAGATGGCTCGGCCTCCCCTATACCATAGAGAGTTGGCCTGTCGGTTGAGTGATTATTGGCAGGTGGAATTTATTCTCCATATTGGGTTGGGGCGAGAAAAACAAGGGGGGGAGCGTCCCGGCAGGCCAACGGCCCTATCTCCCTATCTATATATGGGGCGGGGCGGGTGGCTATATGGATTAGAGTTCAGAGTCGGCAGGCACCCTAGATATAGATCTAGATGGGGAGAGCACTCGGCCAACTTCAGTATTCTCCTAGAAGTTGGGGTTGGGCCCTCTCTAGATATGGGGCCCCTATCTAGACTCACTTTCGAGCTGCTTTAAGTTTCAGTCGAGGGTTTCTAATCAGTCCAGTCCACCCCAACTAGATACTGGATATATCTGTATTTATGGTATGGGGCAGGGGAAGGTGTGCTTGCTCGGAGACGTGAGATGAGATGAGTAGCTCCCTTCCCTCGACTTGCCCTATATACGGATGGGACTGAACTAAGTGGGTAAGCCCTATATAGAGATAGTTAGAGCTCAGCTTAAATAACCGGGATGGAGGAAGAAGGGTTCCCCGATTGGAGATCCATAGATCAAGGCCCCCTATCTCTATATGGGGGTGGGGCCCGTTCATGATATGATGGATAATAGGTCGATCGAGCATGATTATATACGGAATATAGATAGATAGGGTGCCGACGGAACTCTGAATATGGTGATGCTAGTGCCAATGCCAACTTTCAATCCCACCCAACCCGTCCGATCCCTGGCCCAACTCCCATCCCAACTTCGAGATCGTACTGATCTCATATTCCGTGTAAGCACCGTGTTCAGCCGTGTAAGCACCGTGTTCAGCGAGATCGTCCTATATAAGGGGTGCCCCATATCTAATAATCTATATATATATCTATATAGATAGGGCAGTCCAACTGCATCAACCTCGCTCCCCCCTATCTAGATATCCTTCGAGGGGTCGCGGCCACCTAATCTAATATCAGTCGATCTAGGGTATCATCAGTCTTTAGTCTACATAGGTAGCGAACCACTCGATTCGATTGATTAAAGGAACCCGGTCACCGGCCGAACCCGAACAACTATATATAGCCGGTCGAGAACTGATCTCCCCGGGGTGGAAATTTGGGGAATAAGTTTCCGGTATAGGTTCTATTATCTTCGAGTTTTTTTTTGTACATGAGTACGAGATTCCGCTCGCCCTACCCATATTAGTTGAAGGTGATCGACTTCTTTCGTCGGGAGTTGCAAGAATCACCGGAACATTCCCTACTATTCTAAAGGGGCCGCTAGTGAGGTGCTAGAATCACCCCTACTATTCTAAAGGCAATTCGGAGATAAGGCTGGCTCGAAGGCATTTATTTCAATCGACTACCCCGCGGATGCGACAGATGGGAATCCTTTCTCGGTGGCTATACTTCCTCCCACCCCCTGCATGTTATCCCTGATAACATGCAGTGGTCGACGTCCTCTATTCTTTTACTTCTCGGATCGGGGTCGCCAGATGGAGGGATGCTTTCATGAACGGGAGAGGGAAGAGACAGGCAAGTCGATTCGTAGGGATACATCTTATTCCGTATAAGAGGGATGCAGGTGATCGATCCGGGTGGGGCCGGCACAGGCAAGATATAAAGGTGGATAGGTACCCAGGTGGCGGCTCTTCCTTACCGACTAGGGTTGTTCGTTTCCTCCTCAATTCCGGATCAATCGGTTTCGCCCTTTATAATAGTAGGGCCTCCCACCAATAATAGAATAATAGGGCTCGATTCTATACGTAACATGCCCACCCCCAACTATAGCTCAGCTCATCAGTGGAAAGGTTCGGAGTGGTTTATTCTCCGCCCTCCCCTACTATTATAAAGGGATTATTGTGCCGGCCCTATTATTCTATTATTCCCCTACTATTCTTAGCCAGTTGGGTCGAATAATCTACAATTATTATTGGGGGGGGACAGTCATATGAACCAAACTTTTCTGCTATGGGGATTGGCGGAGGGAGAGAGCGGACCTGGAAGGCCGTACAACCGGCCTTTAGAATAGTAGGGCCGAATCGATCCATTAACGGGGAAACCTTCCTCTTATTCGTCTGCCTGCAGGGCCCTACTATTCTAAAGGCTCCTTCCTCTTCGAAAAGGGGGGTCCGTCCGGGCCGTTCGGGACTGTTATGGTGGTCTTATTCCGTGCCGGAGGTAGGGGCGCTATCCTCGAAACCGTTGGTAGTACCGTCCCTATCGCAATGGGGTCGCGTCGCTGCTCTGGAGAGGCCGTCTCTGTCATTGATCGGCTGGAACAGTTGTCGTCGATCCCTCATCGGGTTCGCAGTCGTTGGCCGCTCGCTCGGGCAAAAGGAGGTGGGGGGTTACCCTACCGCTTAGCCGAAGAGTGACCCTGAAATAAGGGATTGACTGGACTCCTTACGGGGGACTGATGCCTGAAGGTTAGGTAATCAGCCCTGCCCGAAATGAACAATAGAATAATAGGCAATTCTATGGCGCTCGGCCCCTATTATTATATTATTGTTCAATTTCCCGTCCCATAGCCCTATTATTCTAAGGGCCTATTATTCTATTGTTGGCCTAGGTAGGGATAGGTTAAAAAACCATGTGGGGGGGCGATGGGTAGGGGCGGGGGCGATGGGTAGGCGGAAGTAACCCTTTTAAGCCCCCACCCTACCATAGAATAGTAGGGGCTCCCCTAACAACTGCTCTAACAACCGGTTCAATGGGTAGGGGTAAGTGACCATTTGAATGGGTAGGGGTAGGTGCTCCCATAACAACTGCACTAACAACCGGTTCAATGGGTAGGGGTAAGTGAACATTTGAATGGGTAGGGGTAGGTGCTCCCATAACAACTGCACTAACAACCGGTCCGCCGCTGATCCGCCTCAAGATCCGCCGATCGATCTCCCCCTACCCTTAGAATAGTAGGGCGACTGCCCGTAGGTTAGTTCTGGAACTACTGCCCCCCTACCCCTACCCCTACCCCCTACTATTTATAAGGGAAGGGTAAGGGTGGGGCCCCTACTATTCTATGGTCCTCCATTGATTGCTGGGCATTCCCATATGCGCCGACCCGGCATAACAGACGGCTCGACAGTCCAGTCCCCAACCCCCCGATCATGTATCTAGTTGGGCCCCCCGATCATGTATCTAGTTGGGCCCCCCAATCTCAATTCCAATTCCAATTCATAAACCAACTCCCTCTCTATTTATATGGCGGTAGACCCTCTCTATCTCTCTATATATGGGAGGCCGAGCGGGGCCCTCGCCATATAGATATATAGGGCCCATCTAGATAGTGAAGGGCTCTCCCCCATATAGATAGTAGGGCGTCGCCATATATCTCTCTCTTTGGACCCCCTATATAGATATGCCAACCGGGATGGGAATAGATTCATCGCTCGACCGACCTAACCCATTTCTGTAGATACCCATATCTAGATAGGGGAGAGAGCTAGGGGCGGAGAGTGCCCATATCTAGATAGGGGGCCACTATAGAGAGTAGGCCTAGCCTATATATCCATGGGGGGGCCCCTCTCTATAGGCTCGATCTACCGCCATATACAGATAGAAAGGGTGCCTAGCGGCCCTCGGCTAATGGGGAAGTGGGAGTGGCGAGTCTAGAGGTATAAACATCTGGTCGTTCCCTGCCTGATTCCGATTCCGAAAAAATAGAGGGGGAGGGGCATGCGCTGCTCCTCTCCCTGCCGTTGCCCGTTGCAAATAGGGGGAGGGGGGGGGCTATGGGTGGTTCTTTACCGGACAAACCAACAACTTTGGAATCCCATTTCCATATATGGGGCCGTTCCCGCGGATCCTATTGCGGAGTCGATCCGAGTGGTGTCTCGGTCCCCCTATAGATCTATATGGCTATTGGGTGGGCACGGCTCTAACATCGGTAGCTATTGGTGCGACTGCTCTCCTGCACCATTTATTTGGGCGATATATATATATATTCCCGTAGGGGCCCACGCACGCATTTGATTGATCGCCTCCTTCAGAACCCAACTGAACTGCTTAACCTGACACGTCGAGAATGAAATGAGTAGAAGCAGCTCGTCGAGCCCTATCCCTATATCTGGCAAGCGGAGAAAGCCCTTCTGCATGCAGCAGGGTGGGCGGTAGCTCCAATGTGCCGGAATAAAGGAGAGGGATGGAGAGGGCCTATTATTTATAGACGTCCCTAATATCTATAAAGAAAGACAGTTTCATATCCTCCGGTCCCAGCTTAAGTTGATCCGATTCCAGCCCTATCTATATATGGGGCCGGCCGGGGTTTATACATGTATACCACCATCAATAGTAGGGGCACCCCCAGCAGTCCTAGCATTGGAACCAGCAACAGAGCCCCTACCCCTACTATTTTATAGGGTAAGGGCCCTACCCCTACTATTTTTTAAGGTAAGGGATTCAGCAATTGCCATTATTATATTCAGTCTTTGTTTACCTATCAGCACCAGTCATTTCAGTCGACCTCATTAACTTCTCCGCCCGCTAAGCAGTTCAAGATCGAGCAGCCCTACTATTCTATGGGGAGTTTTAAGGTGTTAGATAACACTATTCAGATATCATTGGACGGATAGACACATCTCTGCATCTCTCATTATACGGATAGACTATGCACATCTCCTATCCTATCATTCCAAACGGCATGGAACGACTCCTTTCCCAGCATTGATACCAGGCCCAGCGCTAGCATTAAGACCAGACCCTGCGCGGCATAGTCCTGGTTCTTTTCCCTGTTCTCTGTAAACATAACCGTCACATACAGTAGAAAGGCCCCGTCCCGTTCCTCTGCCTTCACATCAATCTATGCCTGTTTCCTTTTCTTTTCTGGCCCAGAACTGGGCTGGCGAGACGCTGCTTGCTCTTATGCTGCTATCTCTACCTCTGCGGGTAGACTAGCTGGTAAATAAGCTAGTGCTGATTGCCTTAATCTCCTTAGGGATCAACTGCAATTAAAAGAGAGAATTCTTAGTAAATGAGGTAAACTGGCGCGGGATCTGTTACTGGGACTGGAGAAACGTTTTCATTAATGGGCATTAGATAGACTTCACCCGGTCCTGATGACACCTTGACTTCTGCGGGATCAACTTAGTCCACCAGGTATGGAACTAGAGACTCTACCACTGGACGATCTGCAACTTAGTGAACTGGATTGGGAACTTAAACTCAATCTCGAACTGCTACTATCGATCAATAGGTAGAGCTGCTACTAGCTATGCCTTTGCTGCCTACTATCTAAAAGGGCGCTAGGCCCATCCTATCTCTCGATTCTATACGTAACATGCCAACCGGGTGGGAACTATAGGGCATGTTACGTATAGAATCCCCGGCCTATTATAAGGGCCCTACAATTCTATGGGGCCAACAATTGCCTTACTTCCATTATTCCCCGGGGGCCCCTAAAATTCTATGGGCCTAAAATTCTATGGGAATAATAGAAAATAGTAGGGATAGTTGAGTAGGAGACGGATCTTGAGTTCTATACGTAACATGCCAGAAGGGTGGGGGGCCCCCTGCTCAAATAGCCTATATATATATATTGCCTCCCACCTAACCTCAACTATTTCAAGAAAGCCTCCCGGGGCCCCTACCCCTACTATTATAAGGGGTAAGGGGCCCAATTCAAGTTCCCCCGGGCTACGATAGTTCGATTTGGCTCTCTCCCACCCGCTCTCCCGCCGCAGTTGGCTCTTCCCATCCACCCGCCGGCTCTCATCGAAACCTCTACCTATCCGATTCCCTTGACATAGATGTTGGGTGCACGCGAGCTTTCAAGGTTGATCCACCAGCCGGGAGAATAGAACCGATCCCACTATCCTCCCATTCCAACTAGGCGATCGTGGTTTTCAGGGAGGACAAGAAAGCCACTAGCTGTCGATCCGAAACCAGAAAGGCTCAATTCTCGATTCGAAGTATCCGACTCCCCACCATCTCCTCCTGCCCGATTGAACGCTTCCTCCCCAACGACTGATCCCGGCCTTCTTTTCTCTTTATTTGCTCGAATGCCCCAGCAGCAGCAGCCCCCCCTACTATTCTATGGGCTGCTTTCACTTCAGAAGCTGCATAATAGATTTAAGGGGCTTTGTCCTGCTGGTCTCGCCCTTTAGAATAGTAGGGCCCTTTAGAATAGTAGGGCCCTTTTATTAGCAGGCTTCTTAATGGCTTACTCTATAGTACATTAGCCTGCTACAGAAGGCAAGGCAGGTGAATGCCCTACTATCTATAAGGCGGGAGGGAACTATAGTGTCATGGTTGGCAGTTTGTCTCCCGGTGTTTAAGTAACCCCTGCCAGGGGACTCGACTCGACTTCGCTATCTCATTCGTTCGGAAGTCCCGTTTCTTATCCGGCAACATAAGGTCGAGATGCGGCCTCACATCATATTACGTATATAAGATACAGCCAGAATGAAAGGAGTCACTCGACCTTACGAACCATCCCGTTTTTTTACCAAGAATTAGATCGCCTCATGAACCATAGTAACTACCTTTCAGCCGCCTTACACGAATTCTATAAAGTAGGGGCAACTCTCATAATGGCGATAGATGAGTGAACTATCAATAATCGGGTCGCTTCACCATGCATGTCCACGATCAAAATGCTCGATGACGATCTGGTTTATTAGCGGAATGGAGTTTGGTCGGTTCTGCAGTAGGGTGGACCAGACCGCTACTTTTAAAGGTTCAATTCCGAGATACAGTATTAGGGCCTATTCGATAAGGGAACTATCAATAATCGGGTCGGTTTGTCAGCTATATGGACCAGACTTTTTCGGCAATGGATAGATCGTCCCAAAGCGTTACAACCTATGGGTAACTTTTCCTCAGGTGGTCACCACCTCCTATTGAAAAACAAATCCGCCGTGAAGCCCTATATTATAAAGGGGTGGACCCTACTATTATAAAGGGGCACTTATTCTTTATACCTGCAGGTAGTAACGGATAATAAAGTTGGGTGGGAGCGATACCTCCATTTGACAAACTGCTTCAACCTTGCTGAGAATACAGTTTGCCCATAGAATTTTAGGGCTTCCCCCGTAACTACTTTAGCTCAGAGGCTATCTGAAGTTGCCCTTCCAAACGTCGATTTGAGAGTTGGGAAGGATAAAGAGAGTTGGGCCCCCTACTGATAAACCTCTTCTTTTCCCCTACTATTCTAAAGGCAAATTTGGGGTTCCAACAATTATAGAAAGTAGGGCTTTCTTCGCCCTACTATTCTAAAGGCGGCCCTACTTTCTATAATGAACCCAACTCTCGGAGTATAGAATGAATTATAGAAAGTAGGGCAATTATAGAAAGTAGGGCGGCCACTATGTCTTCACGGCGAAAAGAATTCTTTATTCCCAACCAATTTGAAAGAAAGGGGAGGGACAAGCCCTACCATTACGGCCCGGGAAAGGAAACCTTGCAATTTGAAGTTCCCTACTTTCTAGGAAAGCCCTACAACTTATCTAGAGGGGGGTAAAGGGGGGGATAAAACGTTCGGCTAGTTTGTTTCCTGGTGCGGTTGATCAATTCGTTGACTTTAGGAAGGTGAGGGTGGGCCTTCGAATGGATAGATCCATGAATCGAGTTGTCCCCAGCTGGCAACGGCCCTGGACTGAACTAACTGTGAGTCGAACTGATCATTTGCGCTCGACCGACCCCTAAGATATGATATGTCTGAATCCATCTATATCTATTGCCAGATAGGGCGGCATATAGAATAGAGTGGATTGGAAAAAAGAACCAGTGTTTGGTTCGAATGGATGAATATGCGCGGACGGTTGGTTGCCCCATAGATAGAGATGGCTGACATATATAGACGTAGATCTATGTCTATGTCTATAGTGGAGTAGGAGCCCTATATTCTATATGGCGGAGCGGTCTCGGATGGATAGATATAGGTATATACGGCTAGAGACTTGTCTTAAAGTTGGGATGGCCCCTCTATCTATTCTCTATGGGCCCCTCTATCCATACCATAGTTGGGACCCTCTATCTATATGGGGATGGGGCCCTGGGGAACCGGGTGGGAGGGCCCCTCCCTTAGAATGGTAGGGCGGCTGGCCCCTACTATTCTAATGGGCCGGGTGGGAGGCCCTTAAAATAGTAGGGGACGGGCGAACCCCCGGGGGGTACGATCTCGCTGAACACCTCTGAAACTCTATATATACAAGTTAGCCAATCCATACCATAGTTGGTTTCATCTAGATAGAGTTGGGCCCCTCTATCTATTCTATATGGGGCCCCTCTCTCTACGACAAAAATGGGCAGGGGGAACTATGATTCCCGCCCACCCGGCAATAGTTGGGTGGGTGGCCCCTACTATTCTATGGCTAGTTGATGACCTATAGATCTCTATGGTCTAAATTGCCACGGGATGGTATATATGGATATCTGGGTGACCCGACCCCCATAGAATAGATAGGGTAGGGCAGGACAATAGGGGTGGGTGGCCCCTACTATTCTATGGCCCCCTACCCCCTACTATTGCCTATTATTCTATTGTTGAAGGGAAGGGCGGGCCTATAAATCATTCTATTACAGTAGCCGTGATACGACTGATGCAGCTGGGAGAGCAGCCCCTCCATATATCTATATATGGGTTCTCTCGGCCGCTGGGACTGGGATGGGATCGAAGCCCCTACTCTTCTATAGGCAGAACTCTAGATTTCGGAACTGCCATAGAATTGTAGGGGGAGCCCATAGAATAGTAGGGCCCCCTCCCTCTGGGTCGAGTGTTATATAGCCCAGCCGCGCTGGATCTCCTCCCCCTATCTATCGGTAGAGGAGCTCGTCGGTCGATAATGACACCCCCATATATAGAACCCGCGGGGCTCTAGCTCTAGCTACAGCTATAGGCCGTCGGTCGATTAGATATAGGGCCTATGCTCGGCGAGAATCCCCAACTTGCCCATAGCCCTATTATTCTAAGGGCCTATTATTCTATTGTTGAGGCGGCCTATATAGATAGGGGTCCTCTCCCGTTGCCCGGGTGCCCCATATCTACCTCCGTATCTATCTATCTATATGGGGGGCCCCCAACAACAATAGAATAGAGGGCCTCCACCATAGAATAGTAGGGGCCCACCCTGCATAACCCCTTAGAATAGTAGGGGCCTCCACCATAGAATAGTAGGGGCCCACAATAATAAAGAGAGGGGGCATTGCCCTATCCCTATTATTTGAAGGGGAAGGGCGTGATCAACGAAAGCTTCCTTCCGAAGATTGATCCAACGAGTGATGGCGATAACCCGGTGGAGAGGGAACCTAGACTGACTTAGCTCCAATGCACCATATCATATTACGGCTACTAGAATCTACTGCCTTCTACGGCCTTCCTGCCTTCCCACCCTTCCTATATTGCTAAGCATCTGACAGAGCAGCACTCTCAGCGGTGACGGAAGAGAATGGATGGTACCGACTTTCCAACTTTCTTTGCGGTTCGCCCTACTATTCATAAGGTTGGCACTCGACATACTTACTACTGGAGGCACTTTGAGCAGGTGGAGCTTTGATCGTCGTTATCCTAGAGAGGCCCCTATATCCTCCCACCCCCAGGCCGACTTCTCCTTCCATCTCCACCCTTAAGCTTGGATGTTTCCCACTTGGCCCCTACGGGCCCTCGACTGAAGCCGGATCGCCCATAGAATTTGAGGGACAAAACTATCACTCTCTCTGGGCTTCTGGGGCATTCGCCCGTAGGGGCCCCTCAAATATATTATTGTAATCAATCCTAAGAGCCGGAGTTGGTGAACCACTTCTGGAGCTGCTGATCCGGCAGAGGGTGCTTATTTGGCCTTTGGTCGAGTCAAGCCTACGAAGAACTAAGATTCCGTGTGTGGGGCCCATAGAATTGTAGGGGGGTGGGGGGCGGCAGGCTGATTAATTAACCTACCAACTATAGGAGCCCCTATTATTATATTATTCTAGCCCCCTACTATTCTAAAGGGCTAGCAAGCTGATCCTTAGAACAGTAGGGCACTGATTAATGGCAGAGGTAGATTAGTAGTGGGGAAGAACTAATTCTTTGGGGGGGGGTGGGGGGGTCTATTGCTCCCCCCCCCCCCCCCCCCCCCCCCCCCCCCCCCCCNTCTATTGCTCCCCCCCACCCACCCTAACCTTCATCCTCCACCAACTCTCCTCATGCCTATAATTCCCTCCCACTGCCATACTATGCCCCCCACAATTCGAGATACCCCTATAAAAGAGTAGGGGCCTATAGAATGGTAGGGCAACCAGCCACTATAGAGGATAGGGCCCCACTATAGCCCCCCCCACCCTGCAGGGCATTCGTGTGCCCTATTCAATTCTAGGGGCATCTCCCCGGTAACTCCATCCAATCTTTATTCCGTTTTCCCGCTTACTACTTATGAGCGGGTGATCGATCACGTTATCAATTCTCCCAGTCCCCGTTAGACCTCTCGGTCATTCAGAGAAAGCAATAAGATGAGAAACGGGGGAATAGGAGCGGCTTAGGCAGGGGGGGACCTTGGGCAATGAAACGGATAAGTATCCAGTGGTGAACCCTCGAGAAGCTTGAGCCCTCCCTACCGCAACTATCTCCCACCCACCCCAATAGAACCCCCCACCCCCCCCCACCCCCCCAAATAGTTGAATAGTAATCTACCTCTGCATGCACCGCCTTACTATTCTATTATTCCCTTCAAATGGGGCGGGGCCATAGCAGCCCTCTGAACCGGGTTTCAATATAACCCTCCCGCAGCCCTCCCTGTGCATGCACAGGCAATAGATAGAACCCTCTGCACCGGGTTTCAATATAGTTGCCATTTCACCCTCTGAACCGGCCCTTAGAAATAGTAGGGGCCGTGGGAGCCCTCAATTCTATAGAGGGGGGGGCGGCCCGGGTATGTATATTGAAACCCGGTGCAGAGGGTATGTATATTGAAACCCGGTGCAGAGGGCTTATATTCTATTTAGGTGCAGAGGGTTCCCCCTACTATTCAATGGCATTTAGGTGCAGAGGGCTACTATTCTATTTAGGGAGGGCTCCCATGGCTATTGCCAGGGCCCTACTATTATAAAGGGCGAATAGTAGGGGCCCCCAAACTCAACCAACCCTTACCCTTAAAAAAGAGTAGGGGTAGGGCGGGTGCAGAGGTAGATTATTGTAGGGCCCCGGTCAAGATTAAGATTTTATTTAGGGAAGCTGTAGCTGCCTCCCGCTTCAGGTGCATTATAAGAAAGGAGTTGCTCTCTTCTCTTTCTTCTCCCTCTTGTCCGGCCCGCCCCTGAACGTTAAGAGTAGAGGCGGGCATTGATGCACTCGACTGCCCCTGCAGGCAGGCACTATCTGGAGGTCGAGGTTAGGTATATAGAGTAGAGCGCCCAGAAGCTCACTTTAGAGGTTGGTCCAGTCTGGACTATAGAGTGGAGGTTGGTTCCAGCCCTAGATATAGATATAGATGGAGGTTCAGCATCAGCAGGTGCGGGTTAAATGTCGGGCCTGAACTGAACATAAGGCGGGCGTAGAGGCACCGCAGCTACTATACTATATACTACCGAGCTCGACGTTTGCCTATTGTTTCTTTAGGGCCGTGCGGGTGAGATGCTCGACCCCCCTCTGTGAACTATGGCCCCTACTATTCTAAAGGGCGTCGACTAAGGAAGGGATAAAGAAAGGAGTAGTCGATGCGGGTGAGATGGTTGCTCCCCCAGTCAAGGCTCTCTACATTAGTATGTTCTAATTCCGGGTTGGGGACTGGACCCTACTATTCTAAGGGCCCAGCGGCCCTATCTATATAGTATAGTCTCTCGGTTAAGAGGCCGAGCCGAGCCCACCATGAATTCAGTACTATATACTCCCAATGCAGGCAAGCCTCGGCTTCTATGATAGATCGAGGGTGGCTATATAGAGTCCCCTTCGTCGGTGGAGTAGAGCAGTGCCAATTAAACGTCACTACGCTCGCTTCTCGATTGATAGAGCGCCCCCCCTGAACTGAACTAACTGTGAAGGTGCCTATATAAATGGTGGGGGGGGGGGAAGCAGGGTTAGGGCTAGAGCAAGGGATGGGGTTGGGGCCATATCCAGTATATAGTTGTAGTACGTACTTCATGGCGGGCTCTAAAGTCTAAAGCGAATGAATCCCGCAAAAAAACCGGATGAAGTGAATAGAGATGGATGGCCCTCCCTCTCTATCTATAGGCCACCAGCAGTTCAGCATATAGAACTGCCACTCGACTGACCCCGGGCCCCCCGGAACTATTCTATGGGGCAACGGGAGAGGAACCCTGAACGTTCAGAGTTCGGCGTCGGCCCTGAACGTTCAGATACGGCGTCGGCGAACGTTCGGATACAGCGTCGACTCGACCAACGGCATAACTGCTGCTCGACCGCCATCTATATGGAAATAAGGGAGAGCCCTATCTATCCCCATCTATCTATATGGCGGGCGAGGAGCCCTATCTGGAGGAGACTCTCCATTGTCCGCACGCACTCGGCCGGATCCACCATCGGCCCGCCCTTCCCTTATCCTTATAAATAGTAGGGGCCCCCCGCACTATATTATTGTAGGGGGTTGGCATGTTACCCCCTACTATTCTAAAGGGAATCTGGCGATGGAATAATCTGTTTAAGGGGGCCATATAATTTATAGGGTAGGGCCCGTCACCTTCATTAAATGAAGCCCTACCATTCTATAGGCGCCATAGAAGAATCTGCCCAAATAATCTGTTTAGGGGGGCCCATAGAATTATAGGTAGGGTAAGGTAGGGCGAATTTTAGGGCATATAATTCCCTCATATTCACTTCGTTCATATGAGTAGCCAGATTCTATACGTAACATTCATAATCGCCATAATAGGGGGCGGCCCCTGCGAGAAAGAATAGTAGGCACCCTGCTGGCTGCCCCAATAATGAATGGGTCACCCCCTATAGAATTGTAGGCAGAACTAATCTTTTAGGGGTGAGCGAGCCCCTAGCCATTCGGCTGGTGATAAATGTATGGTTTCTTAGGTTAGCCCTCGTCTGAATGAAATGAAAACGAGGGGAATTGAGAAAGGTCCCCAGCCGAAGAATCTGCCCTCTATTCATTGGCGGGGCGGGAGGTATATGGCTCGTAGGGCACAGTCATATTCGTCCGTCCGTACTCAAATTTTATGGGAGGGGCTATGGCTCAATGGATAGATGGTTCCCTACTATTCGCCAAGGTTGGGGCCCCTACTATTCTATGGCAACAATAGAATAATAGGCAATAATCTGCCTATTTTTTGTCTTAGCGGGGCGATGGGCGATTAGGTATCCTAACGGGTGTGGGTTCCCTACTATTCTAAGGGCCACCTAATCTGAATAGCCATAGGGCGCCCTTTTTTCTATAGTTGACTCCTCCGTGGTTGCCCTACTATTCTAAGGGCAACCTTGGGACCCATAGTTCTATGGCGGCCTCTGAGATGGGTTCTCGTTTATCCATATAAGCAAGAACGGTTATACTAGATCCAGTTGAACTAAACTGAAGTATTTATCCACTGGTTCCGACCGAAGGTGAAGGTTACTGAAGGGACCCACCGCTTAAAGCCTATAAAATTGTAGGGCCCACCGAACGGGACACCCCATTAAAATAGTAGGCAGCGGGGGGGACGAACCCTTTCCCGAGGGAAGCCCTATCTATCTATGGGGGTCGCGGTAACCTGGAAATATGGCCCTACTCTTCTAATGGGCGGTGGGGGGCCCAATATAATGACTGAGTATAGATCAACTATAACCGCTGTTTTGCCCTACGGGGCAATCTAACCCGACTAGAATTCTGTTTTGCCGTTGTTTTATTGCCCCTTAGATTAGTAGGGCCCGGGGCTCGGCCTAGCGGGCATCTGATCTATAGGCGCCCAGCGGTAAGGCAGATGGATCGCCCAGAGGTAAGGCAGATGGCTAGTCCTAACCTCAGTAGTGGGCTGAGGAAACAAACCCATCTATCTATAGCTATATATGGGGGCGGGGGGCGGTCGAGCCCAGGACGACTAGTAGGCAATATACAGTAGGCCTATTATAGGCTCCTCCCCCGACAATTGATAGTTGGGTGAGTGCCAACTATGCTATATATAGCCGTCCTCGTCCTCCTCCCATCTCTATTCTATTCCATCTCGGCTATAGATAGTCATCATCCGTCGTATCACGTAGATAATGGATGGATGAATAGATGGCTCGACTGTATAGAGAGGGTTATGGCCCCATCCCCATCTAGAGAGAGGGAGAGCCCTATATATCTATATGGCGAGGGGAGCATCAAATGCCCCGCCCCATATAGAGTAGAGTAGGGTATAGATAGGGGGTCGTCTCCCAGATAGATATATAGGGCAGTCGTATCACGTATATAATGGATTAGATGCATCCTTATAGAGTAGAGATAGGGCCCCAACCCATCTATCTGCCCATCTATATCTATCTGCGCAGGCGGGCAGTCGAGTGTTATCCCGTCGTTTCACCCCGTAGGGCACTCGGCCCATATAGCCGAGAGGGGGCCCTCGCCAGATAGATATATAGGGGAGATTAATAAATTCTGAAAAGAGAGTAAGAGAACTATATTAGCAGCCGGGCCCCCTCCCAATTAATACAATTAATCGAGGGGGAGGGCGGCTATATTCTAGTCGTCCCCCGACGGCCTACTGTATAATAGCCGGACAGCTATATAGAGGCGGGGGGCTTTGTATCTATATCCGGCGACCGATCAATCAACCAGACCAATCAGTCAACCAGATCATCAATCAACTGACTGTCTTCCCAGTGCCCTAAAGAAACAATAGGCCGACCGAGATAAGCCCTATATCTCTATTCCATTCCCTTCCGTCCACCGCACTCCCGGTTAAGTGGTGAAGTCTCCATACCACAGCGTACCGACTCTGTCTCCTTTTTTCCCGATTCGCAGCCGACCTTAGCATCACGAACTATTGGATCCACAGTTTCACTCGCAGTTGCATTTGTTGATTGACCCAGCAGCTTCAGTTCGAGCAGATTGCCCTACTATCTATAGGCATTGCCCCTGCAGGGGCATCAGGTACCCTATTGTGTTTAGGTACTCGACAATTAATAAAGAGGGGCCCTCTGCTGTGGTAGGTATTAGGTGGCATGCATTCGGCCTAGGTGTGCTACATGCTTTGGCATGGTGTGTTTACGACAAAGAATGAAGCTATGTACCTCCCTGTACTCCTATAGGAGTAGTCTAGCCCGGTGTGCTCTGATAGGGACGATAGAGTTCGATATGCTGGACGTTTCCCTTTCCATACTAATCAGGTAGTCGGCTGAGCGATGTGGTTATTCAAGTCTCATAGCAGCATAAGCTGTGCCTTACAGTCGGATGGGGAGTAATTAACCTATGTCTGCTGAGGTCCGGGCATTACCCGAATGATAATGAGGGTAAGGAATAACCTCACCTTCACTGCGTTCAGGTAAGTGATAACGATGGTCCCAAAGCTAAATGTTAATGGGTCGGCCATAAGGAACTATAGGGCAGTCATGTCTGCGAGCCCTTTATAATAGTAGGTGATCAATTGATCGATGGTGATGCCCCTCAAATTATATGGGCGCTTGTTTGAACGCAGTGAGAACAAGGAGGGGCCCCTACTATTCTATGCAGTTGGGTCACCCTATCAAATTGTAGGCAGAACTAATCTTTTAGGGGTGAGCGAGAACAATTCTAAAGAAAGCCCTACTATTCTTAGCCAGTTTGGTCACGATAATATAAAGGGGGGAACTATAGCTATAATTATGTCTGCGATCAATCAATCCTCATTCATAATCCTCCTCATCGGCAACTGGTGAACAACTATAAATAACTAGAATTCAACTCTCAACTATAGGGTAGATCAACTCGGAAAATGAAGGATTCTGCCTCATCCGCACATGGGAATGAAGGCGCTGGCCCCCCCATCATGGCGTGGGCATGTTACGTATAGAATCGTAGGCCCAGAGGGGCCCCGGCCTATTCGCCCCCTACTATTATAAAGGGCTTCGCGTGGACCCCTACCCCTACATACAACGGTACTATAGTCGAACAATCTGCCCTTTACTCTATAGGGGCCGAACTCACCATAGAATTTGAGGGGCCCTCCCACCCAACTAAGACCTTTCTCCATCCTATCCGGTCCCGCTCCCCTAGACCGGGCGCAGCGTGCGGGAAAGAAGTCTTGGAAGAGCGAGCCCTTCTTTATTCATTGGGAACTACAGGAGCCCTACTATTCGGCAAGGGGGGTGGGAACCCATCAGGAAGAGAACTTTATTGCCCTATAGAATTTTAAGGCGCGCCGGGAATCGTGGAATCACTGAACGGATCTGCTGTTAGGAGGAGTCGGGAGTTACATCATAGACTTCCGAACCCCTAACAGATGGCCCTTCGATGACGGCTGCGGCTTTCGCTAACCAACCGGGAGTGAAGCACGAATGGCCGCCGAAGAACCTGCATTGTTGGACCCGAACCAACCATAGGTCAATGTCTCCCTTGCGGATACGCTGGGAGGAACTAATGGTGGTTCGGAAGAACTCCATGCTGTAGCCCTACTGTAGATAGCTGGGGGGGAGGGATGGAGGGGGGAGAGAGCCGCGTATATAGACCCTATCTCACCCCTATATGAGCTATGTGACCATAGATAGAGCCACTCGATCTCGTCCACTTGTCAATTCCTGGTACAATACCCACTCGTGAATCATTGGTGTAAGAATTTTACTACGGGTGCGAAGAATAGAAAAATAGTTTCATAGTTCTATTCTACCCCTAAACGGCAACTATAAAGAGAACCTCTGCACCAGCAACCTGAACGCCCTACTATTGATCTTCAGCCCATAAAAAACTATAGGCGAGTGGGCCCTTACAAAGCTTTTATCACATCATGTATCGGGTTCGGTGCTGATCGAAATGGACGAAGTATCAATCAGAAGCTGTTTTCCTCCTATAGCTATTCTCCTTTATCTTGAGTAGGGCCTTTAGAATAGTAGGGGGCGGCGAAATAGATTGAAATAGCTTTCTTTCTTTCCTATCGCCCCATGTTCTATCTCTAGATAGATATGCAAATGCTTGGGATTACCAGTAACGAGCGCCCTACTATTCTAAGGGCCCTACTATTATTATCCGCCCTACTATTCTCAATTGGGAGATATTAATTGGTTCAAAAGAAAGCATCTGGGGCCTTCTTTCTGCCTCGAAAGGAGATCGCTAGTCCAGTGATATAATAATTGAATATGGGTGAGTGCATCCATCCCATTTGAGTATATAGTGAGTAAGAAAATATTCGATGACAAATAAATAGTATAGTAGGGCGGGGATTCTCCATACATTTTTGCCTTAGAATAGTAGGGCCATAGAGAAGGGAAATATCGATGCGTTATGATTCTGTGAGCAATAACCAATCAATGGAAGAACATGAAACCATTCGATTCAGGTAGGTACGGAAAACGATGAAAGGCCCTAGAGTAGGTGAAGTGGTTAGATCTCGCAAGCTGTTCCAACTCCCATCCCCCCATAGCAGATTCCAAGGGCCAAGCGAGAATGAATACCATACATAAGAATTGTAAAGATAAGGCTCCCTGGTAGAAGGTTTCACCAATTCGTTGCGGGCCCTATTATGTATTAAGCTTCTGTATTATGCGATTAAACATACCAACAACGATCCAGAACGTCGGTATAATAGTTGGCGATGGATTCTTTCGTCACTGATGGGAATGGGATTTCGATGGATTGGGGAAATAAGCTGTAGATTGAAGGACAATACCCATAATAGTTCGAGCCTTCTTACTTACTTGAGGCAGCCTTGTAAGCATGATCTGGATATGGATAGAAATACATGGATGCATGGCCCCCTTCCCTTTCAAATTCTCTTGTGTATTACTGTGGGAGATGCTGCGTTGTGAGGAGCAGTTTAAGAGGGGAGCTCGCGGAAGGCTGGTAAGATAAATTGCGACGTGGGTAAAGATGTTCCTAGCTGAGTAGGAGGAGGAAGAATCCATGCCTTTCCGCCCTACTGTAATGGAAGCGTAAACCCCTGGCGGGGGCAGTGACCTGAGATGGATCGGGCGAGAAGCTAACTAAGGGGGGAAAGACGCCATGGAGGAAGCCCAGGCTTCATCGGGAAAGAGCGGAATGGGCCTTGAGACGAGACGCTATCTCTGAGAGATGGTGCCTGAACAGAATGAAGCAGAAAAGTCGGACTACTGATATTACTAAGAGGAAGATTAGCGAAGAGGAGAGCACGGAAGCGCCGCAATTGCCTACTCAACTATCTCTGTTGGAGAAACGGTTGCGACGACGCGAAGCCCTACCTTTATAGTGAGTGGCCGGCCGGTGGTTGAGGAATAAAGGATTGATGGATGAAGAGAGCCCGAGGGACAGATCGGGAGAGGACGAGCTGTCCGGGGAAGCTCTTGGAAGAGGTGAGTCGAGAAGCGACAAGAAGCGACAACATTGTTCAGTCGGATGGATCAGGGACGGTCCCCGAGGAGGCAGCTTTCCAGAAGGATTCCGCTCAGTCGGTCGAGGACACTGACACCACGATGGTGCAAGAGGATGAGGCGCTAGATGGGATACGACGATTGTTTGAGCAAGCGGATAAAAAAGCGACAGACATGGCGCTGCCCGAGAGTAGAGGAGCCGATCCAGCCCAGCCATCACCCCCGTAGATTTTGGAGATATAGAGGTCCCATAGATCTATAGGGCCGACTTGCCTATAGAATTTTAGGCTGCTTTTGCGGTGATACCAGCTTCTGTTAGCGGCTTGGAAAATAGTAGTAGCATACAACAGGGTGCAGGACAGAATACTAGTGGAGGAGGGAGTAACGCAACGAGATAGTTGAGTAGGCAAATTGTAGCTTGAATAGTGGAGTAGGTCAGAGAGAACAGCCAGGTCCTTCGGGTTTTCTTTTGGTATCCAGTGAGATCGGCGATATGGCTGGAACGACTGACAGTACGGTAATGCGCCTTCCTTAGTTCTCAGGGAAGGGCTATAGCGACACAAATCAGTGATGCTATAACCCCGTATTGTAGTAGTGCTTCTACCTTCACTTGGGTGCACCCCTTATGGATTTAACAACCCCCGATAGGAATTCAATTAGAACCTAGTTGTGAACATCCAAAATGTGCGTGAACCATGCTAGAGTCTTAGGAGTGTGCTTGAGACTTTTTTGCATATCATTTCATCTCGCTAGCATTGACAATATAAGGACACCTATTGTATAAACACTTAGCTAATCCAAAATACTTGTGACTAAGCCACCATTGCGAGCCCTTCCCGTCCTAGGCACTGTCTGAGGATCTAGGGTATCCCACCATCACCAGTCTCGTTGGCTAGGTATATCGTTGTTAGACATATATCCTGTGTTGTTCTCATGGAAAGAAAATAGGAATAGGAGGATCTATAGGATTTGGAGGTCCACCACCTCCACCTCCCTTAGTGCATACATAGTTGAAAGGGAAATGAATCACTCCTCTCGAGGACTGGGACATACTCCAGTTCGTTTCGAACATCGATGGATGGAAACATATAACCAATCCAACAGGTGTAGGATGAACTAAGACTTCAAAATTGGTCATATACATTACATCTGTAGTGGGAATGACCTCATTACTCCTCAGAGAAAAGAGAAGAACACACACATTATCTAAGACCTTTCAAAAAATCTGGATAGGGAGAAAAAAAACTATCCAATCTCCAAAACTGTGAACGAACATATACTGTTCATAATGAGATTTGTCGAACTGAGCCTTACCGACCTTTACAACAACGAGTGAATAGGAACAAACACTATCTTCACATCAAGTGTGGCTTGGGCCTCCACTTCTCTTCAATTATTATCCTTTGGTTGAGCCTCACCAAGTAGGTACAAATCAAAATAGTGGGATCAGGTATATAACCTTTGTCTCCTTGTGTGCTAAACTCAAAGATAATGGTAGCAATAAACTAACTATCAATGGTAGATAAACAATGATGGAGGCGTCTCTCTAGATAATATGTATTTTGGCAGCATAACCTTACTCTCATTGGTGATGTGGAAAATGCAACCCCCCTTTACCCCCCTCTAGATAAGCCCTACTATTATAAAGGGGGGGCCTACCTTTATTGATAGGTGAATAGTGAAATCCCCCTTTGAATCTATCTTCCATGTGAACCCTCTCCATGTACTAATGATAAATGCTGGGTTTAGTGGAAATAATTGAAGAAGTTGTTTGTTATCTTGCAAAGTTCTTAATGAAACGGGGGAGGTCCACACATACCCACTACACCGTCAAAACAAGCACGTGTGTATTAATGAGTTGTTTTATAGCCGATTGTTCAAGATGGTTGCATGCCCTATTGTTTCTTTAGGCGAGGGATTTACTACACATCGCACATATAAAAACAGGGATAATCCCACCCACCCCCACCAAATAGTCGGGTCGGTCAACTTGGAGGGTTTGACTCAGCTAAGTGAGGTACCATAAGGTATGATGATGATATGGGGTGCATGACATAGGTTATAGCTGAAATGGTGATGTTTTCAAGCAAAACTACGCAAACTGTACAAGTGAGCAAATTATGTATGTTCATAGCACCCATGAAAATGTAAAGTCTAAGCACAAAAGGGTCTCCCTACTATTTTAAGGCATACATCAAATTTTCACACCCGGGGATTATTAGTAACTAAGAAGGAAGTTTCCTATGTCATATGAGCTATAGGAAGGGGAAGTTGGATGGATTCTTAGGGTCACTGAGAGTATAGGTCATCTTGGGTTCTCCTGCTCTCAGTTCAGTCCCTTCCATCGGCCCCCTCTTCTATAGTTGGGTTCAGTCGCAGCTATCTCCCCTCTCCCGGCCCCTTAGAATAGTAGGGGATAAGCGAGATAAGATATTGGGTCTAGAGAAACCCTTCAGTCGACCTACCTTTTGAGGCAATGAAACAAAGAAGTGCTTATCCACTCCTGCTTGAAGCAATGATTCGAAAGAGAGCGAGCTCTACATCCCTCTGCTCTACGGCACATTCTGGGCATCACTCGATAATACTACTATTAGATACGGGAACTTCCGCACCTTGCTTGGGGCTCCAACTATGAACACTGTGAGGAGAGGCAGAGAATGAACCAATGGGGGCAATGTAAAGCCCAAACGAGCGAGCTAAGACTTTCATCCTGTGATTGCTGGGCCCTCTTTTCTATTATTGTCTGCATTTAGAGCATCCGATTCCCCCTTGCCGGTGCAGAGGGGATTAACTCCTATGCTTATAAACGGATTAACGATCGTGGATAACATCACGATCATCCCTACCAATTATATAAAGAGAGGGGTCCGGCACATGATGTTTCAAGCTTGTCGATGACTGGTGGTGTTAGCACCATCCAGAGAGAAAGAAACAAGCAGGGTTCCCACCCAGCCATTGACAGAAAGAAAGAAATCAAGACTGACTGGGAACTATCTCCGTACTACCATAGAATTTTAGGGGCCCCCCCCACCCTGCATGTTATCACTGCATGTTATCAGGGATAACATGCAGGGACGCCCTACTATACTATAGCCACCCACCCTGCAGAGGCAACTATTCTATAGGCGGGATAGGGGGGGTGAGAAAGGTTCTCGTTATTATATTAATTGCCCGAATCGAAACAATGAAACAAAAGTATACTCGTATAGTTCACAGTCGAGTGGATAGAGTAGAGAGATATTGGGCATTTATCATTTAAAGGTCGAGTGACCCAACCAAGTGGCAAACATAAGGGCTATCCCTGCAAAGCTCCAATTGGACCCGAGTTGAGCCGCTAGCCATGTCCAATTCCCCTTCCTTCCATACTGCTGTGCCGGTTGCCCAATAATATGAAGGGGGGCTCCTCCCGGGCAAAAAATATATGGTCGGTGGGGTTGGGACCATCCCGCCTATAGAAGAGTAGGGGCCTTGGGAACTATAGTTGGGAATGCTTGCTTTGTTCATAACAACATATATAAGAACCATCTTGATGCGCTTCGATCCGACGTTCTACTATTCTAAAGGGGCATGCTTCGACCATTACATGGAGTTAGGCTAAGTCGTCTATGGCCAAATCTATGTTTTCCCAGCTATCTATAGTAGGGGCGAAGCGGGGGAAGCTTACCTATACCTGAGCTACCTCCATACCAGACCAACCATAAGCTACCCCCACCCATACAATACCTATCCTATATATATAAGCTAGCACATGCACTCATATCTGAGTTGGCACATACCATGGCTTACACATACACATCTCATAGCAATGGAAGGCAGCTGACGGGCCTATCCACCCCTAGTTATATAGCTAGTTCCAGATGCAAATGCATATCCATGCCTTACGATTGATTGAATGACCGGAGCGTCTCTCAGTAGGATAGGAGACCCTATGATCTAGATGAGTTGCTCTTGTTCTGTTAGCGGGTGATTTCAGAAGTTTCAAAGTTCAGCCAACGGCCCCATAGAATAGTAGGGGCCGATCCGTGGTTAGACATTCTGGTTAGCTCAAGCGAATCATTAATAGCTGTTGCTTCTCTAGCTGCAGGATGATCACCTGCTACTCGGTCAATGGGTTAGCACAGGCCACTACCCATATAGCACATTTCTCTTAGTATAGGGTGATGACTTGGGCTAGGCAGGGAAGGAAGGAATGCTGCGAGGTAATGGAATTGGATAAGCAACTGATGCTTCTGCCCATAGCCCTACCCCTACTCTTTTTTAAGGGTAAGGGCAGGGCTACTGGTTCTGTGGCTGGGACTGGGTCGGTATATAGCTCTGTATCCGGATATGGGTATGAAACTACGGGTACTGCTGCTTCATCGACAGGATCTGCCTATGCTCCTGCGAGTAGTGATGCTTACTCAGATGCTGGTGCTAGGATAGATGTTGCCGCTCTCTATGCCTCTATCTTTGATGCTTTCCTCGCCTCGGCGCCATAGAATAGTAGGGGCACTTGTTTCTAGGAGTGATGCAGGGGAAAAGGCTACAGTATTAGATTGAGATCCTCCAGGTGCATATCCAGTAGATCGATATCGATACAAAGACCCGGTTGTAGCAGACACTGATTCCATTGGTTCTTATTAAATGAGTGAGTAAGGCGATTCCATTCCTTCATAAAGGTGACGTGGCTATAGATCCAATAGGTTCTTCCTTATCCGTTCTATGCAATGCCCCTTATAATAGTAGGGCCCGGCCCCCGGCAGCAGGTTTGACCTCCGTTCCCTTCGGGTAGTGCTATAGTATCGAGGGCTCTCCCACCCACTATGTGCATTCCCCTGCCTTATAGTGCCTTGTGTACTTACCCGCCGTAGAAATATTCAGCGGCGCATTAGTAGATTGATCTCAGTGGATTGAATGGATCAGTTCCTTTTCTAGTTCCTTATCCAAATCTTTCTATAGGGACTTGAAGAGATCGATTCGTAGAGAAGGGTGGGTGGGCCCCCCAACAACCATAATTGGCTAGACTAGATTAGAGATTCTATACGTCCCCCTACCCCTACCCCTATATTTGAAGGGTAAGGGCCCTACTATTATATTATTGCTGGGGCCCACAATATAATGATGGGGGGGCCCGGCCCCCCCCCTTCAGATTATTGTAGGGCCATAGAATAGTAGGGGCCCGCTACGCCCACCCCAAGATTATATACGTAACATGCTTAATGGCATCAGCCCGCCCTGCTAGAATAAGGAATTTAGAGTTAGGGTGGGCCCTACTATTCTATTATTCCCTACTATAGTGAGAATCCTTTATCTCATCCCGGAACAAGCTAGTTCCCGTAGGGCCCCTCCATTGAACAACATTGGTGATGATGGGGCCCCCCATTCTATAGTAGATTAGGTAGTATTAGATTCTATACGTCCTATAAAATGGTAGGGGGCCCACCCCCGAAATCTAGAATTGTTCCCTCCCACCCGCTGCCCATTAGAATAGTAGGGCCCACCCCGGTTGCAGGGACAATATTTATAACCTGCCTAGATGCTGCCGGGGAAGATAGTCTCCGAAGATCGGATGTCCGACCGCCCTGTATGTTGGGATGAGCATTTTTTTTGAGTAGATCCGGTTCCCTATAGAATGGTAGGGCCCATTGAACCGATTCCACGGTGCATCAAGCGTTTATGCCCGATTATGGTAGTAAGGGTGGCCCACCAACGCCCATCAACCTTTCTGTTGGTGGGCCCAAACTCGACGACTTTAATAGAAAGGCACCAGAACAGACTATATATCCCTCGGAGAAAGGAATATGATTCCTCCTGTAGCACCCTTTGATTCCAATTCGATGGGCCGCCGCCGGCCCAACCTGAATCAATTGAAGCTGCTGGGATTTTAGACCGCTTTCAACTGTGAATCATATGATTTCCATTCCCATTCCATAGCCGGGTTCACCCAATTCCGAAGATGTCCAAAGCTAACCAACACTAATGCTTAAATTAGGATAGAGAGCCGCCGGGTCATTCCCGAGAGCCCGGCATCAGTCGGAGATCAATCACAGCATCCTCAGGGATGGGTGTAGTAAGCTAGCTAACGTTAAGGGCTGAGCGGAAAGGAGAGGTCAAAATGAGGGACGGATGTTGGAAGAATCGTCCCCATAGAATAGTAGGGGCCCCCCCACCCCCAATCATAGTTGTTGCATGCAGGGCCTGAAACTATTAAAGATCCGCTTGCCCCTTACCCCCTCTAGATAAGCCCCCCCTTTATAATAGTAGGGCTTATCTAGAGGGGGGTAAAGGGGGGGCCATAGAATAGTAGGGGCCACCCTGCAGGATCAGCATGTTACGAAAGGATAGGGGAGGGAAGGTTCACTCCGTAGCGAAAGACTCATATCCGAAGAAGAGCGAAACTGATTAATCCCCCGGACCCATGCCCCTCCGTGAAATGGATAAATCTCCTAGCGATCTTCCGTAATAAAAAATCTTTAGTACGGAATAACTGAATGAACCTCAGCTAATCAACTGAGCCCCATATAGACTCCAGCTATGGAGAACCGTACACGAATCTAAGCTATAGAGAATGCTAGCGGTCCGGGCTCAAAATAGAGTAACATAGGAGCCTATTGTTTCGCATCGAATAATCTAATAATAGGCCCCTTATAATAGTAGGGGTAGGGGGGCCGGGCCCCATAGAAGCCGCCCCTTTCAGATTATTCCCACCCAACCCTTTCTCGTTTCCCACCCTTAGAATAGTAGGGGCCATAGAATTGTAGGGGGAGGGGGGGCATGGCAGTGGGGGGGAATTCTAGTTGCCGATGAAGCCTGCCGGGTGGGTGGGGGGAGACGTGGTTTACTTTTATTTGCGGAACCACTCTTCACATTGCCCTTAGAATAGTAGGCATCCCGGTCAATGGGCATTTGGGAGAGCCATAGCCTAAATAAACAATAAGGGAGGGGGAAGCCATAGCCTAAATAAACAATAAGGGAGGGGCCCGCCCGGGAACCCAGAGCATTCCCCCCCACCCGGCCCCGGCTCTTCCACCCACCCACCCCTGGTGGGGGGGCCCCTACTATTCTATGGGCCTAAGTGGGGGGTTATGTTCCCTGCTCTCCTCTCCGGTTCACTTTTCTTCTCCCAATGCACCACCCTTCATTCACACTTGTTCATCGAGGTTTTAGGTTTCAAGCAATCAATGGAATCGAGGGATCGGCCCTTTTTTATATAGTTCGCCTGCTGATGAAGGGCTAGAAGCGGGCTTTATGATAGATAGGACCCCTGGCTGAATAATATAATAGTAGGCTCTCTCAATCAATTTTTTTCGGAAGAATGGGTGGAATGCAAGGGGTTGGATTCTATAGCAGTCTCTTATTTCATTTAAGGTCCTTTTCGTCATCTGTATCTCTATCCATTCTATGGCTCGAAGGGCAGGAAGCCTCACTACCTGCTCAAAGGGTTCAAAAGCAACCGGGCGGGAGGCCCCTACTATTATAAGGGGGCAGGTCGAGTTCACAATAATATAATAGTAGGCATCCCGGCACTTCCAAATTGCAGCATCACCGCTTTTCGATCTTTCATTCCCACCTGCCACCAGGAATTCTATTGCATAACAGGGGTGGGTGCCCCCCCCCTATAAATTCTATGGCTCTATGGGGTTGGGGCAGCAGGGTGGCCCTAGAAATTCTATGGGACGGGGTGGATGATAGTTCGATTGTTGACTTTTGTTATGTTCGGGTCATTGGAATCGAAGAGGGATGAGTGAATTGAGTCTTCTTTTTCCCTCTGCATGCAGGGGCGTGCAGATGAATAGGGACTTACAAATTTTTGAAGGCACTCGACCGGATATCGCCTTCGGCCCGGGGGCCTCGATATGAAATCTTGGCACTCCTCAACTCGAGATATCCGAAATGGCTACCAACATCCTCAATGTGCCGGGACTCGACTGCTTTCTCACGATTTCCTATAGTTCCCTCAGCCCTCAACAGTTACCTGCCTCAGCCCCCTTCCGCTTGCCCTACCCCCTCTATTTAATGAAATCACAATTCTATAAGGAAGAGGCCCGGATGCTGGAACAGAGGGAATGAAGCAACAAACAAATCCCTTCAAAAAGAGTAGGGGCCCCTACTATTATAAAGGGCCGGCCTACTATAATGATTCTTTGGGGAAGCGATCCACCCATGGACACTATAGGAAGGGAAATGAATGGACCATCAGTTGTTATATACGTATTAACGGACGATCGACATTGAATTGGGCAGCTAACTCCACCTGTTCCTATCCGCCGCTTGTTCTCGAATGCTGGTTAACCCCGGGCGACCAAAAGCCATCAATGACTCCCTCTCGCAACCCATATCCCTTGCCATCAGGCGCCTATAGAATAGTAGGGGGGGCGATAGCGGCACCAAAGCCAATGCCACAAGAATGAATAGTTGATCATCCCCATTCCCTTCCAACAATAGAATAATAGGCAATAGTAGGGGTAGGGGGTAGGGGTAGGGCCCTGTAGGGGGTAGGGGGGCAATGAATGGAAGAATGGTTTTGATAGCCAAATAAACTATAGGGCATCGATGCAGTTGGTTAGAGATGTGTTTAGTTAAGCCCTTGATCAGGACTCGATCGGTTAAGACCAATGCTGGGTATTAGTCGTTTGTTTGAGGTCTTGGTATCTTCCGGATCATTGCCCTACTATTGAAAGGGGCATCCCCAGCTCTCATCATTCCCAATCCCTTTAGAATAGTAGGGGAATGAAACAACCAGGCCGGTCGATTTATTAGAGTCGAAGTGTGCCATGGATGGAGGAGCACCATACGGAATAAGATTGATTGAAATGGTTTTGATAGCGGCACGATGGATGTGGCTTGCTTGGTGCTCTTTTCATGATGTTTGGCCCGTTGGCCGGGCTTATAACCTTTCACCAGCTTACCCCCTACCATTTTCTAGGGATCCAGTCGCCTATAGATAAGTAGGGGGCAGCACCTAAAGCAACAGAGCCTGTCCCAGCCCTCGCACGGTTCCAGAGCTAGATGTTGACCCATAAGCGTGCAAAGGCCTAGGCAAGTGCAATTGACCCAGCAACGACACTATCTCGAACGCTACTATAGTTGACCCGGTTCCAGTTAGAGAGCATGAGCCAGGGGAGAAGCAGCATCACCAATTTCATAACCCGCAACAGAGCCCCTACTATTTTAAGGGGCATAGTTGACAGAACTATAGTTGCACCCGTTGCCCTTAAAATAGAACAACAATAATAGAATAATAGGCCCTTCAAAAAAGAGTAGGGAACCCTTACCCTGAGAATAGTAGGGGTAGGGCCAGTTATTGTTCGAGTCAATTCCATAGCTGCAGTCCCATTTCCAACAGCAGATCCCCCAGTAACGGATCCACCGGCAGCAGATGTTGTTAGAGCAACAGAGTTCTTCAGCATTCCTTGTCCCTGCAGGGTGCAGATCAAGATCCGGTTCCATAATTTAGCAGCAGAGCCCATTCCAGAGCAACTATAGTATAGTCGCCCGGGTTTCTGAACCAGGGTCAATCCCCCATAACCTAATGGTCCCGGATCAACAGACGCTGGGCCAAGGACCGCCAGGCTCTGTATCTCGATCCGGAAGAGATGCGTAGGCCAATGCCCTACTATTCTAAGGGGATCCGAAACGAGCTAGGGTTCTCGACCGCTACTTATCTCCTCCCACCCCTGCACCTATCTCTGCTTCTGGTTTTCCCTGGTGGATCTGCTCCTGCTAAGTAGGCTCGTTTGTATAGGTCTCTAGTTGGGTAATGCCCCTTAAGTGATAATTGATAGTTGGCATGTTACGTATAGAATCTAGATGGCCGGCCATAGGGCCGATAGCGCCCATAGAATAGTAGGGGCCCCTTCTAATAATAGGTCGTTGCCCTGTAGGATCGGCCAGATTCTATACGTAACATGCCCCATAGAATAGTAGGGAGTTCAGATTCTATACGTAACATGACCGGCCCTACCCCTACTATTCTAAGGGGGCCCCCTACAATAATCTAAAAGGGGGTAAGGGCCTACTATTCTAAAGGCAACAATAGAATAATAGGCAATAATCTGCCTATTTTTTGCCCTTTTATTCTCTAGGCCGGGCCCTATCAATTCTATGGCGGGAGGAGATTAAATTCTAGAAAAAAGGGCAATTCCCCCCGGCAAGGGCCCCCTACAATTCTAATGGGGCTGATTAATCAATTTCTATCGGGGTGGGAAGCCCTTACTTACAAATAGTAGGGGGTTCGGGCATGTTACGTATAGAATCTGGTTCACCGGGAGGCCCTACTATTAGAAAGGGCGAATAGGCCGGGGCTACCCCTACCCCTGCAGGCCTATTATAAGAGTAAGGGCAACTTATTACAAGGGGGTAAGGGGGAATTGTAGTTATTCTGCAGGGTGATGTGTGTGGGCGGCCCAATGAAAGGTAACAGCGGCCCCTACTATTCTAAAGGCGGGCCCCTACCATTCTATGGTAGTCGGTCTATTAATTCGCCCTTTCTCCCTCGCGAATAGTAGGGGCCTCCCACCCTGCTGCCCCAGGGCCCTTAGAAGAGTAAAGCCCACCCTGCATACCCATGGGTAGGGGGTTCTATTGTGGGGGGTTCTATTGGGCGAGAGAAACTCAATTTTATTGAACTTTATTAACAGCAGAATAGCCCCCCTACTATTTTAAGGGCCTCCCAACCCCTGCATAGTCGGGGGTTTGCCCTTTGAAACCCCCGGATTAAAGTTGGGTGGGGGGGAGCCCCCTACCTTACTCATGAACACCAGGGGTGGCCCCTACTATTCTATGGCATGAGGATATAGGGCTATTCCTCTGCATGCACCACCCTGCAGGGCTATTATTGTTGGCTCAGAATAGTGGAAAAGAGGGCCATCATCGGGGCCCCTTTCCTATTACAGGTTGGGGTGGGCCCCTACTCTTCTATGGTGGAGGAGATAGTTGGGAGGGCAGTTTCTAAAGTCCCTACCCCGGCACTATAGTGGTGGACTATTGTTGGGCCCGCCCTACTCTTATATATGGGCCCTACCCCCCACCCCCCGCATCTATAGCTTAGATTAGATGCGGGGCTGTATAAGCGAGATCCAACGGTGAACAACTAGATTCCCCTTTCCCCCTTGTAGATGCCCTCATTCATTGACTAGAAATCACTATTTATAGACCCCTACTATAGATAGGCGCGTCCATCAATCTATCTATACATGGATTGGATTGGGACAGAGATATTGTACCCCCGGGAGAAAACAGCACATGAGCTTGGGGAATAATAGTTAGGGTTAGGCTTGCTTGCTTCGGACAAAGTTGGCGGGCCAGGCCGGACTAACCCTCCCTAATCCCACCACCCACCCGCCCACCATTATGGAGTAGGGAACATGTAACTATGAAAATGAAACGCAAATGTGGAGATCTCCCATTATGAAGTATGGGCCGTGGTAGCCAGGTGTTTCGAAATAAGTTGAAGTGACGCCTATCTATAGTGGGGGGTAGGGCGCCTTTGGAAGCCGGGCATCCATCCGATGCTTGTGGATACTAGGAAGAAACGAAGAGGTCCTATGCCCCTACTATAACTAACTAGCTATTAGTAGCGCTGCAGGGTGGGGGGCCCCTCCTTTATATATAGGGCTCGACCATCTTGTCCCAAGCTATATTCTCTTGTCAATGCTCTCCTCCGGGGGCCTATAGTTTCTTTGGGCAACTTTAGAAACCCCCGGGATAGGCCCAGGGGTGGGTGGGAGGAACTACTATAGTTGTTGGGCAGCAGGGTGGGGGGAGATAGTTAGGCCTCCCACTCACCCCCGCTTCCCCCTACTATCTATAGGCCCTATGGGGAAAGGCCGCCCGGGGTCGAACCGGGAATAAGACTGAAGCTCCATTGCTTCTCGACCTTCGTCCTCCTCATCATAGTGTCGTCCTGCTCATAAGTCTGTCGTCCTCCTCATCATAGTGTCGTCCTCCTCATCATAGTCCTCTTGGAATCAATAGCATTTTGTCGGAACACGTCCTGTCTCTTCACTCTAGTAGTCCTATGCATAGTCAGTACTGTAGCCCCAATCATGGCTACTGACAGAATGGGACTAGAAACCAAGAACCGAACGGAATAGTAGGTATGAAGTGAATTGCCCGATGTTTCCGAATTGGTCCAACCCTGTATTTCTCCAGCATGAACTGTATATCCAAGAGAGTTTGCCCAATTATAGAAGCTGCTCGTTGGTAATAATGGAATGTGATCATTATCTGGGATGAGGGACATTTCCCACCAAGGGATCAGTCCAATAATACCGCTCACTGGTGGATAGCGCGATACCTTTTCGTGAATCTCCGCTATTTGAATATTCAACATCATGACCACGGGTAAGGATAAAACGGCAATAGCTCCTGTATGAACCACCGGGGAGATCATGGCGGGGAGGTCAGGACCTAACAAAATGGGTGAACCCGAGGTGTTGCGAAATACTGGGATGGAGGACGGAACGGGATGTACTGGATTCTTGGCGCGTACAACCATCGAACCGGAGACCAAAGCAGGGCTCGGCGAAACGGAAAGTATCGTAGTACGCCGTCCTTCCCTAGAATGGAACTTTCGTGCCGTTTTTTTGCAGCATTCAAGTTGATCCATTACGAACGACCGTTCGCATCTCATTATCTCATTTGATCCGCGGCACTCACCACTATAGAGGTAGCGCTAAGCCACTTACGTACCGTCGCCCCTACCTATATAACTGGGCCCTACCTTTAGAACTATCGGTGCTCAATCAAAGGGACCCCCTGCATGCATGGGGGTCGATTATATATGATAGTTAGTCCGATTACGACCAGTGAACGAACTTGGTAGACGAACGGGGTTTATGCGCCGCTAATGCAGCAGCTTGTCGAGCATCTGACAAACTCACGCCATCCATTTCAGATGAGATTTGTCCCGTAGAAGCACGAGCAATCCAACCCGTAGGATTCCCTTTCCCTTTTCCCATTCTCACTTCTGCGGGTTTACCGGTAATGGGGAGATCCGCGAATACTCTCACCCATATTCTCCCATTTCTTCGGAATTGTCCGCTTATAGCACGACGCGCTGCTTCAATGGCTCGGTATGAGATACGACCGGCTCCACAACTTCTGATGCCATATCTTCCGAAACCAAGTTGTGTACCGCCCGTTTCGCAACCCCTACGTAATACGCCTTTCCGGTATTTACGATATCTCGTACGTTTTGGATATAGCACGTCCCTTTTATCCTCTTGGGAATGGGATCCACACTTTTACACCTAAGATTCCATAACGAGTAGAGACTTTCGCATAAGCGTAATCGATTTGATGGCGAAATGTATTACACGAGGTTTTCCCATACTCCATGCATTCGGTTCTAGCGATTTCTGCACCTTTCAATCGACCCGGACGACAAATACGGATCCCCCCCACCCCCTTCCTTAATTTGGGCATGACTAATGAAATATTCCTCACTATTTTCCAAAGAATGGAACGAAATGATCTTGTTCCGTCCCTCGGTTGGAAAGAGATGTCCTGAGCAATTGGAGAAGCACTTTGATAGACAGATTTGATTTTGACCGACCCAATGAAGGTATTCGCGTTTGTTCCACCAGACAACAAGGATCGCATTTTTCGCACTTCGTTCAAATAATAGTTGTACCCGTACGGAATTCTTCTGTTTTTCGGTATTATCCTTATCATCATTCCTATTCTCCTCCTCACCAATCCCCCCAGGTCTGTGAATTGTTCTACCAATCTGGTGGACCCCAGGCGGTTCCTTAATACCCTCCCTAATTGACCGAGGAGTTTTTTTCTCCGGGCATTTCTTTTTATTTTGTTTATCTTCCCCTTAGAATAGTAGGGCCCACCCCTCATCTCGTTCTCCATTAGGAAGAAAAGGGTAGCACCGAGGAGAGGAAAGAGCAGGGACCTTAAAAAGTCTAAATAGTGGCCTGATCGGGCGGGGTAGGGCTCAGCAGCAGAGCGAGTCTTGGCGGTCAAGCTTTCTACGAAAAAACGTATTCTCTTATCCAAGCTGGAATCTGGTGCCACGAAATGATTGATACCCCATATCCATATGCGGTTCTCCATATGAAAGGAGTATTGCATGACCAAGTAATTAGAGGAGGGACGCACAGCAGGGATGGTCTGTAGAAGTCTTCTACTCGTCGCCCCACTAACCAGGTTTGCATGTCCACTATGTCGTCTACTATGACTATGAATGCGCGGGAGGAGGAAGTTGAAGCACTTGGCCCTATAGATAGTAGGGCGCCCTACTCTTCTAAAGGCGGAGGGCCTCAAAATTCTATGGGCATTGGCCCTACTATCTAAAGGGCTCGAAACACTCATCGGCTTGTGGGCCAGCCAACCGCTGACCCGGAGGTAGCATTTGTGGGAACCTCCCAAAAAGTATTGGCTCGATGGTGATCGGCGTCTCCAGATCACTTCGCTCCGGTCGTCGAGCCCGGTTAGGGCCTTTAGGGCATTTATGCCCCTCTCCCGCCCTATCCATAGTAGCGGGGCCCCTACCCACCCCCCCACTATAGAAAGGGTAGAAAGGGGGGGGCTCTCGACCGCCTCTGGGGTGGGGGCGGCCTTTAGGGCCCCTATCCACCCCCCCACTATAGAAAGGGGGGGGTACTCGGCCGTTACTCGGCCGAGGGTTTCCCTCTCTCTAGCGGTCGAGAGCACCCTTACCCTCGTCTGCTCTCCTCCACCATAGAATAGTGGGGCCCACCCCAATCTATACCCGGGTGGGGGGGAATTATAGGGGTGGGTGGGTGGGTGGATATAGTTCGTGGGGGCCCTCGACCTAAAGGCTGAGCGCGTCGAGTCCTTGCGGTCGAGCCGCCCGATCGACCAACCTTTCCCCATGGCCCACCACCGCTGCTTTCTGGGTCTCGATCTGCCGCGTCGTCTCCGTCGTATTTTCCGACGGGGAGGAAAGAGATGAATGAATGTCCTTTTGGGAGAATGATGAAGAATGCACCTACCGAGACGGAAGCCAAAGGTTTTTCCCCTCCTCGTAGGTAGACGTATCGAACCGAAATACACTATAAGATTGACATCTCGATACACCGGTTCCCCATGGTTACAATCATAATCACTAAACCGACTTGAATCCGAACTACGATTCAGCTGAAGTCTCACGGAAATCGGATTGACTCTTCGGCCCATCTTCTAGCTAGCTCTAGCGGCGCCCTTTCCCTCCCTTCCCTCTCCCCTCAGTTCTCGGAAGTTTTCTTCGTTTCCGTGCCAAGGCAAACTCTCCGGATTTATGGCCAACCTTTCCTTCAGTGATCTTGCAACGAACAGGAGTTTTTCCGTTATAAATTTGTACGGAGCGATCAACCAATTCTGGCGGAATGGAAGGTCTACGTGACCAAATCTTCCTGCAACTCTCTCTATTGCTCCTCATCTTCAACAAGAAAGCATCGACAAAACTGCCCTTCCGTATAGATCGTCGTGGCACAAACTCATTCCGATTCCCCACTACTGTTCGAAATCCTCTCCCCCCACCCCCCATTATAAAGAAGGCCCTCGGACTAGACTCTAGTTGCGAAGCGGTCGAGTGGCCCTACTATAACTAGAGTAGCGGGGTGGGGGCCCCACCCCCTCTCCGCCAAGCCCGGCCCCCCTGCCCCATTCCCCCCCGCCACAATTCCCTCCCACCCTGCAGGTTCATAGGGCTACCCCGGCACTAAACTAAACTGCCCTACTCTATAATGGCGGGGGGGTTCAATAGGGCTATAGCCCCCTGTGCATGAATTTATATAGAGGGGGGGGTGGGGGGGCCCCTACAATTCTATGGTAGCTATAGTGCCGGGGAGCCCGAAAAGAGGGGCGGGGAGCCCTATCCCTATAAACAGACCCGGCACTCTAGTGGGGGAAGCCCCCCTTTCTAGAGTTTATATTGCCCTACTATAGCCCTATTGAACCCTATCGGCCCCTACTATCTAAAGGTAAGGAGGTGGGGGGCCTCTCCCTCTATTATTCCACTACTATGGATAGGGCGTCGGAATGAAGAGTGCCTCTCCAAGCAGACTGGGCGCCCGTAGGGCGAGCCTTCTCAGTATTGATAGGGGGGATAGGGGCGGGAGAGAGCTGCCCCCAATTCTTAATTACTATGGTATGGACCCTCAAATTCTATGGGGCACGCACTCGCATTTTTTGTTCTAGAGAAAGGCCCTGGCGTCTCCTCCTCCCACCCACCCCGGGCCCACCCTGCTGGCCCAACTAGAGTTCCCACCCAACCCGCATAGTCGGGGGGTGGGGGGTTATATTGGCCTTCCGGTGCATGCATGCAGAGGTAGATTATTGTAGGGCCCTCGCCAACGGCTAGTTTCCCGGTGCAGTGGTGCAGAGGGAGCTCTAGTTGGCCCCGCCCCCTTACCCCCCTAACCCCCCAAAAATGAGAGTTGTTGCCCCCTCCCCCCCACCCCCCCCAAAGAATTAGTTTAGAGAAAGGTAGATTATTGCCTATTATTCTATTGTTCCCACCCAACAATAACTATTCCCTCCCCCCCTGCAGGGGGGTTATATTGCCCTACTATTCTAAGGGCATAAATGAAATGCCCTATCCCATTGATAGCAAGAGCGCATAAATGACCTTCGGCGGACCGTGAGGGGTTTAGAGAACAATGTTCTTTCTATGGACCGATGTCCGCGGATCTGGAAGAAGAGGATCGGGGATATGCCGGTAATGAGAAGGAGGAACCGCCATGAAAAGATTCCTCGTGTAGAATCCGTAGCAGGACTATGAACGGAAGCTAGCAATCCGGACCGTACCAAAAACGTTCCTAAGACACGGCATGAAAAAGTAACAATATTGGGGAACGAGGTCCAGAGATAAACTTTGGGTAGAATGACTGGATGAATACGAGCTGTGGCTAATACCCAAGGCATGGGAGAAGCATTTTCCACGGGATCCCGAAACCACCGGCCACCCCGACCCAATTCATGATGAGCCCACCAACTCCCTGGCAAGATGCCCACGGTGAAAAACCGCCGACATGTCGGGATCCGAATTCGAATTCGTTCCCGGTCCCTCTTCGGGTCGGAGACCACTGTGTTCGCGCCGGCGGTCCGACATAGAGTTCCTCGGCCTATCGGCCCCCTACCTATATCTGGGCCTCGACCGCGCCTTAGAATAGAACCCTTACCCTGATAAATAGTAGGGGTAGGGGCCCACCCACCATAACTATTCCCGGGACTAGAACTCCCACCCGCCCCTACGGAAGGGCCTCCCACCCACCCCAGGTAGTTGGGGGGTGACCCTACCATTTTATAGGCGGGTGGGGGGGAATTAGAGTTCCCCGGGAGAGGGCGAGCAGAGCACTCGACCACACCACCACCTATTGATTGGCCACCTGTTGATTGGTACTGGGTTGGGTGGGCGCCCCCATTATAGAGAGGGGGGGCTCCGACGCATCCGGCGGAGCAAAGCGCTCCATTCCCTTCCCTCTGCATTGGCGAGTAGAGTGCCACAATCCCATTCATCATTTTGTATATACATAGGCCAAAGCCCATAGCACTGGCGACGTCTCCGGCATAAATGCAAGGAGGGTGTATAGCTAATACGGGATCTTGCAGAACGGGATTTGATTCTGCAAGCGATTCAGTACGAACGAATGAATTCCGAACAAGAGGATTGGAACTCGCCGATGGGAAAAGAGGGGAGAACAGAGCAATGCCAACAGCTCCGGAAATCCGCTGTTCGGCTCTCTCTTCGGCATCTCGTGCCAAGTGCAATACCCTATGGATAGTAGGGGTCGCCCCCAGGCCGCTACGCGCGGACCTTATATAGGTGGGGGCTCGCGAACCACCGGAGCCCCCGCGGTCAAGCAGCGCATGAAAAGGGCCCCGGCGCCCTATCTCTATATTGCGGCGGTCGAGCAGCGCAGAAAGCCTGTTCAAAGTCCGGTTCCTTGCCATCTCCCTTGAGGTCGACCTGCTCTCCCTCGATCTCCTCGTCCTATCGGACGAGTTCCTCGGCCTCCTAAGCCCCAAGATTAGGAGAGGGGCGGCCTCTAAAGGGCCCCCCCCCACTCTAAAGGCCCCCCCCCCACTATAGATAGGGTGGAGAGTTGCCCTCGACCCCCCCATTAGAATAGTAGGGGCCTTACCCCCTTTTAGATTATTGTATGGGCCCTCCCCGGATAAGTAGTTGGGTGGGAGGGAATAGAAGGGACGGGGTGGGGCCCAGGAGGAGGTAGAGGCGGAGGCGGAGGCGGGGGCGGGGGCGGTCGAGCGCACCCTTAGAAAAGTGGGGGCCCCCCCCCACCCTCTTATATAGTGGGATAGGTGGATAGTTCCCTCCTTGCGGCCCCTCCACCCAACCCTTACCCTTAAAAAAGAGTAGGGTAGGGCGGGGGCCAAGGTTCGTGCCTGTTCAAAGCCATAGTTTCTATAGGGCTCAGCCCCACTACCACTACTTTTTCGTTGTTCGGGCTTCACGGAGCTCGAGACGAAAGAGCAAAAAGTCGTTTCCCGGCCTCGTTCTGATACATTATGGGGTTGGACCCGGTAACGAAAGGGGAATCCGTAAAAACCTGGGATCCGACACCGTGGTGGAATACTACCCTCGTGATTAGACCATGTCCCTGGGATTTGATAGAGCAAAGGTGCATTGGCATTGGAGTTGGTGAATACGTTGTAATTGGGAGAGTTGGAAGGAGTATGACGGAACGAAGGACCAGGGAGAGAAAGAAGAGTGCACAAAAAGTGGGGTGAAGCACCAAACGCAGGTGGTTGTTTCCTGTCGTAAGCGAATGCAACGGAAAGACCCGGAAGTAACAGATAATGGCACAATTCATTTACTGACGTTCTTCCGTGTTCATTCCCAATCCCTGCAACGGAACATAGTGTATTCCCGATGAAGACCCCGCCCGGCAGCCCGGAGATAAGTGATTCAAGGTCCTTTGAATCGTATCAGTCGCCCAACGCAATAGAATAGTAGGGCCATAGCCTAAATAAACAATAAGGGAGGGGCCCAGCGCCGTAATCTGAACTGCGGGATTCCGCGTCCCTACTATCTATAGGCGGAAGAGGAGGACCCCGCTACTATAGTAGTTATAGTAGGGACGCATAGGGTTCAATAGGGAACTATAGAAGTGCGGGGGGGGGAAGGTCCCGAAGGGGGCGGGCGTAGAAGGCCTCTCCTTCTAGATCTAATCTCCCCGAAACCACCACCACTCAATATTGAGGGCGGGCGGTTTGCCAGAATTGCTATCTCCTGGCCGGATCCCGATCCCTAATAAGATGATTAGATGGAGCCCCTTAGTCTCCTCAACTATAGTTAGTTCCCACCCACTAATTGAGGAATCATAGGGTTCCTTCCGATGCAGGGCGATCCATATCAAAAGATCTGGTATGCACATCTGGGTTTCGATCCCGATCTAGATAGATAACTGGCCTATAAAATAGTAGGGCGCCCCCTACCCCTACTCTTTTTTAAGGGCCCTACTATTCTATTATTCGAATAATTATTGAAAGGGGCCCCCCTACTATCTATAAGGGCCCCTACCCCCTACTATTTTAAGGGAAGGGAAGGGTAAGGGGTGCCCATGCCCCTTAGAAATAGTCAGGGTAGGGGCTCGGTCCATTCCCAGGTGTGCATACATGAAGTTGTGATGTTCCGTCATTCCGGACCATCAATTCATTGATCAACTATAGTTCTCCAAAAAGGACTACTCTTCCCTATCGAGACCCACCCTGCATACCTATGCATGCAAACGTCGTTTTGTTGCAAAAGTTTTCTTTATGCATATAAAAGTGGCCCCCTCTTTCTTATTATTGTGGGAAGCAATAATCTGATGCCTGCCGGCCCATCCATTATAGGGGGGCCCTTCAATTAATATATAAAAAGGGGAACTACAATAGTAGGGGGTAGGGGGTAGGGGGTTGGGAAGCAGGGTGGGAGCCCTATTATTAGATTCTTCTATTATTCGGGAGGGTATGTATATTGCCGGTGCAGAGGGATAGTATACCATTGCCGGTTCAGAGGGTTATTATAGAAGCCGGTGCATGCATGCAGAGGGCTGCTATTCTATTGCCTGTGAATGCACAGGGAGGGTTATATATCATTGCCCACACACGGAACTATAGTGTTCATCGGGGGCATGTTACGTATAGAATCAGGGCTTAGGGCGGGCAGCCATAAAATAGTAGGGCGGATGTTTGCACCGGAAGTCCGATCTTGATGCCCCAATAATCTAAAAGGGGCAGCCAACAATAATAGAATAGGCCAATTCATTCCGATCTGATTGACAAAAAGGGGGGACCCACCTCCCACTCCCCCCCATCACCACTCGTCCCCCCCACACCACCCCCCCCCACTTTCTACTCATTTTCGACAGTGGATGGAAAGCCGGGTAGGGCTTGATTTCTGATAGATATTACGGCGGATCCCTTATTCAAATAGTAGGCGCCCTACTATTCTAAGGCTGAGTATGATAATAATAGAATAGTAGGGCCTGCCGATACAGTAGGCATTGAACCGACTGAACCGCCCTTTCTCTGAACACTAGAATCTCCACCCGATAGTTAGTGGGCAAGATTCTATACGTAACATGCCCCCGCCCCCCCCTCCCCCCCCTTACCCCCCTAAAATATGTTGTAGGGGCCTCCCACCCACCCTCGCTATAATTCGGGTGGGAGGGCTGGGCCCGATTCCCTCCCACCCGGCTATAGATTGGGGTGGGCCCCGGCCCGCCAATATAGAGATAGGGCCCTTTCAATAGTAGGGGCCGGGCCATAGAATTGCCTATTATTCTATTGTTGCCTCAATTCTATAGAGGGGGGGGCGCCTGCTATAAGAATTAATAACTATGCCCCCCACCCCCCCTTTACCCCCCCTAAAATATGTTGTAATCTACCCCCCTGGCAATAGAATAGCAGCCCTCCCCTGGCAATAGAATAGCAGCCCTCTGCATGCACCGGCAATATACATACCTCCCGCAATCGCCATTAAACCCTCTTCACCGGCTTCTATACTATCCCTCTGCATGCACCGGGTTTCAATATAGTTGCCATTTCACCCTCCCTAAATGATATATAACCCTCCCTAAATAGCCATTTCACCCTCCCTAAATAGCCGTGCCCTCTTCACCGGCTTCCCCTTATAGATAGAGGGGCCGTAGCCCTCTGCACCTAAATGATATATAACCCTCTGCACCGGTAAGAACTATTGCTTCCCACCCGGGTTGGGTGGGAACTATAGTGGGCTCCCCCATAGCCCTACTATTCTAAGGGGAGGGGAATCAATCCCCTATTGTTTCTTTAGGCCCAGCCGGGCTAGGCCCCTAAAATTCTATGGGCCCCGCCCCTACCCCTACCCCTACTATTGAAAGGGAAAGGGAAAGGCTATGGCGGCCCCTAAAATAGATTATTCGGCCCCTACCTTGAGAATAGGGCGGGCTATGGCCCCTACTATTCTCAAGGGGTAAGGGCGTGGGGGGTTAAATTCTTCTATTCGAAAAAGATGAAAGGATACCCTCTACTTACTCCATAGTCCACTGTCTCGACCACTAAATACATGAATATAGAATGGGATGGCCCTATTGTTTCTTTAGGCACCACATTGTCTTGTGCAGTCTCTCACCTCGGTGCATCTCGATTGATCATTGCGCACCTCCACCGGACCAGACTAGACTAATCATTTGAAGAATCGATTGGCCCTACTATTCTCAAGGGGCTCCTAGCAAATGCCTATTCCCCTGCAGGCAGGCAGCATGGGATCGGTTCATTACTGACCGGCATGAAACGTACTGCGGGGATGTTTCAAAGAATCCAGGGAGAACTATCCCTATCTTGGGGGGACAAGCAATGCAGACTCTTTCTTACTGGACCCTTATCGAGAGTAGGGGGTGATGGAGCGAATCAGATACATAAGAGCTTGTCCCGGAAGAGCCCTGACCCGACTGCAAGACAGGCCCTACCCCTACCCCTACTATTGAAAGGGAAAGGGAAAGGGCTCTGACCGCTACTATAGTTATAGTTGCCCGGCAACTATAGCCTTCCCGGCCGTTCGGGAGCCCTAGGGCAATCAACCAATGAATGAGGCGGGAGCGAACCGGGAGCAATGGGTTATGGTTTAGCCCTATAGATGGTAGGGCCCCGGTCAGACCTTGCCCCTACCCCCTATATTTGAAAGGGGAAAGGGATTGGGATTGGTACGCGAGAATAGACCTTCTTTACCTCTCCCTACCCCTACTCTTTTTTAAGGGCCCTACTATTCTATTATTGCCGATATCTGGTAGTGGAGCCAGCCATACATCATGCTCTTCTGGTCCATACCCCCACCATAACGCTCGGTTCCATATCCCGGAATGGCTTAGTCCCATATTGGCGGGCCATAGAATAGTAGGGGGCCCATTCCTGAATAGCCATACGTGGAAGGGCGTATAAAGAGGAAATGGATATCTATGAGATGGAAATGGAGTTTATTGGTTAGATACCGAAAAAAAAGCCAGCCGCCCTGATGCCCTACTATTCTTAGCCAGGGTGTGCATGCATGAGGGCCTAATTTGAGGGTGGATTGGATCTCAATTCGATTCGTGGATGATAGCAGCAAGCAATAGAATCAATTCATTTCTTTACTGGTTGGGTTAGCAACCAGGGCGTCTATATCAGGGTGTTCATGGGCCCCTACTATTCTATGGCCCCCTACTATTAAAGGGAGACCTCATGCGTGAATGCACACCCGGAACTATTAAATGCCCTACTATTCTATAGGCTATGGGGGAGAGAAATAATATTCTTAGGATCTGTACTGGTACCAAGTTAGGACCGCTGGGAGGACTGGTCTCATTGCGATCTATACGTGACATGTCTGCTCTAGGGGCAGCATATTACGTACTAATAACTAAGCTGAGCACCTCCCATAGATAGGTAGGGCTATGGGCGATATGCATAAGGCCGTGTTGAATAAACCATGCACGATAATGCACAGGACGTAGATTTCTCGCACCGAAAGGCCTGGCAACGGCCTTCAATATGCGATCTGCTGAGATAGGTCTCACTATATAGGGCACTTGGCTCGGCTGGCAGTTGTACGTGGGCGGCGGTGATAACTTATGTTGGCGCGCCTATCTTGAGATCTGGGGAGCGCCTATAATTTTGAGGGGCTTCCTGGGATGGCCTAGCCCGTTGGGTCGGGGGGGTCATCCTTCGGGGGGAGAGCCGAGCCCAAAGGGCAAATGGGGTCAGCATGAGCGTGCCCAGTCTTATGTCAACATTTGGTCGGATGGATCCGAGGATTAGTTGAGATAAATGTGGCCCATGGTTTGTTTGCAATCTCATTCTTGCCCTTTATAATATAGGGGCCAACAACCAACATTACCACACCAGAAAGCCTTACCACCTCGCTTTAGAATAAGTCCCATTGGGCCCGGGGTAGCTATAGAGAATTTTTCTATGTCCGGATCCCTTTTGAATGGCCCTACTATTCTAAGGGGCCAGATTCTATACGTAACATGCGGTAAAGTTGCCCGCATGTTACGTATAGAATCTTCCCCCCTACCCCGGGTTCACCTTGGCGAATAGTAGGGCCATCACGATTTGATTCCCATTGGATTAATCGTGGCATTTCTATGGTTATACCTTCGTTCTTTTGTTTCGCTGCTCCTGCTATATGAGTAGAGAGAAAGGGGAACGTTTTTCCTTATTCCATGTGTAGTCGGGATCGGACAGACATAGGTATACGCAACTGACCGCTCTAGAACGGGGACGCGGCCCGACTATAGTTCTTCCCTGTCCGGACCCTCGATCCCGAGCCGCTTTCTTCTGGCGCAGAACTCTAGTCGGTCGGGGATTGAGTGCCGAAATCGGGTGTCGCTCTTTCTTGAATGCCTAAGAATAGTAGGGTTCATCGGCGGCTAATTTATCACCCTGCAAAATAACGTGCCCTTATAAAACTTGGGAGCCCCCTACTATTTTAAGGGCTCCCTCCCACCCCGGTTGCAACCGGGGGCCCAACGTGCCCTGGCGAATAGTAGGGGCCCAACGTGCTCTTAGAATAGTAGGGGCCCACCCAACCCTGGGAATTGTAGTTGGCTCCCCTTAGAATAGTAGGGCGTTGAAGGAGGCTGTCCCCATAGAATAGTAGGGCATTGCGCGGGAGCAACTGCTTCGAAGGTTCAGCAGGCGCCGGCTTTTCACGGGTACAGAATTCGTCTATGGATAGCTGACTCGCCCTACTATCTATAGGCACTTCTGCATGCCCAAGGTTGAATTATAGATGGCGATTATTGGTCAATCAATTAAGGAATCCAACCAAGAGCTGGAAGTCATTGCTGGAGCCCCTTTCCAATTCCAATGAGAAAACTAGAGTACCCTGCCTTCTCCTCAATTCTAGATAGCCGTGACTGAATGATGGAAAGTATCTTTCCGTGTCCGGATGCCCAAGCGGATTCGGGGATGAATACCCCCCCAAATAAGTTCTAGCAGCCAAATGAAGACCAGCCCTGCCCCCCCTTATCCTCTGAATGAACGAATGAATATAGCCCTCCAGTTGCTTCCACCCTGCATCCAGGCACGATATAGCCCTCGGCCAGTAGCGGATAGTAGTTTCTCCATTCATTCAATTATGTTTTCTCCTTCCCATAGAATAGTAGGGCACTTGAACTCAACAGCCCCCCTTTCTAATATAGGCAGCAACCGCTTGAACAAATTAGAGCGCGGCGCCCCTCCATTTATTGTTCGAGGACGGAACATGAACGAATGGTACGCTCCGTAGGTTCGAGCCTTACTGATGCCCCCCCCTCTTCTATAGTTGCGCCCTCACCTCTCTCCGAAGGAACTATATAAAAAAGGGCATAGGTTCTCCCCCCTACTATTTTAAGGCGACTGCATGAGCAGCTCTGACTGAATAAGCAAAATGAGATCTCTATGAATGAAACGAGATAGGGGAGATAGGGCCCCTTTGTTCCAAACATCGGGTTTGCCCCTCAAATATATTATTCTATTCGGTATGGACTAAAAGTCCATCTGGAAGCTGAATTGGTTGGTTGCATCGGCCTTCCCTTAGAATAGTAGGGCCACAAGGAAAAAAACCGTTGCCGAACCCCCGCCCCCCCTTTCTATAGTTGAGTAGGGCTATAGTTGCATTGTCGTTCTTCATTGATTTCGATGTGCCGTGTCCGGTAGCCCATGTCCGTCCGGCCGTTCATTCATTTGAAGGGAGGGATGTGGGCCCTACAATTCTAATGGGCAACTCCCAACTATAGCCGAAGGAAAGCCTCTCTTCGGCATTATAGTTGCTGCTCTGCCGCTCTGCCCCTCCAACTACAGTTCACATGTTGGGGTAGCCATCTCCTTATTCAGGCAGATAAAGGTGGTTAGGTCATCCAGTCCGATAAATGGGTCGTGTTGCACATCTCCCTACTCTGAACTCTGTCCCGCTTCCCACTGTTGGATTTTGTCATTGGATGAATTAAATAGTGGCTCCTCATCCCAATCAAATTGTCCCGTTGCCTCGCCCTACTATTATAAGGGGGCCCCTACTATTATAAAGGGGAATCCCTACCCCCGGTAGACGATGGGAACAAAACTTCGCACTGGCACACTGGACTGGAGCCTCAATTTATTAATCCACTTCCCATTAGAATAGTAGGGCAACTATATAGATAGGGCATCGGTTGGGTGAACTATAGAAGAGCGACTCATTAACATAACCCCTTAGAATAGTAGGGCCCCTTTAGAATAGTAGGGCTCTTTTTGAAGCCCGGCACTGCTGTGGCACACTGGTCTGGCGCGTATTGATGAACAAAAAGCAAGTGGGTATTACTTGATCAATACGCTTCATAGATTAGGATTAGCCCGCTTCATAGATTGCTTGCTGTTTCTGTTGGTTCCATACTCAACTATAGATAGTTGACCGGCCTATCCTATAATTTCTAAGGGCCCTACTATTCTAAGGGGGCAACGGTAATAGCTCCTAAAGAGCTCCGCTAAGCTAAGCTCTTACGTGAGTGATCATAGTAGTGGTTGAACAATATCAAAAAGGGCAATTCTATGGGCAGGCAAAGGTAACCTTGGGAGCGGGCAGATATCCTCCTCTCTATCCCCCCTACAATTCTATGGGCAAGCAGGGGAACAATGGACAACTCCCCCTGGAGACCAGCCGCCCCTTTTTATTATAGCCCTCTCCACCGTAGGTCGGCCGCTGCGATAGCGAGAGAGAAGCCCTCCCCCCTTTCCACTGTTCAATGCTTGGGGTAGCTCCTCAAGAGCTACTCTAAGCTAAGCTATTACAGGAGTGAAGTGATCAACGATACAGATTATAGAACAACTGCCCCAATTTCTATAGTTGCCCTACAATTCTATGGGCAGGCAGAAGTGAACCCTACTATTCTAAGGGGATCTCAACCCATCTCTTATTATATAACCAACTGCCCTACTATTCGTTGGGGCCCTACAATTCTATGGCCCTATTATTCTATTATTCAATTCTATGGGGTGGGCCTGAAATGACCTGTTTGTAGGATTTCGGAGGCTGTTCTCCGCGCTGCATAGTGGCCTCCACATGGCCCGTTATGACACTTCTAGGATATCCATTATATCATCCTCTGCATCGAACACATATCCCAAATATATTACCCTTGCGGGACGA
>MU222628.1:0-22445 GCA_018584345.1 Thuja plicata
CAGACAATGGTATGTTCCCTGTATCAGAAGATTTCTAGGTATGGACGCTATGGAGATGGTATGTTGCTTGGATGTATGGTAGACCTTGTGACAGCAGGGGATATCTGAAATTTTCTTCAATTATTTTGGGGATTTCTAAAGGTCCATTCTTTTATCATTTTCAAAAAGAAAATAAGTAGGAAACTGTCAAGACTATCTTTTTAGTGCTATTTGTTTGGATACATGTTTACTGCTATTTATTAAAAAGTTTGAACAACAAAAACAAAATTTTATATTTTAAGTTTTAAGTTTTGCTACAAAACAACTATCAGCTATGTCAATTACATTATGATTTATTTTTAATATCAAATTTGCTACAATTACATAAAAGTCTAAACTGAAGTTTTGATGTCATCGACAGGTAAAATATTAACAATTTGAGTTTCCCAAAACATAATTACTCAATGTCCTTAATATCTTTATGTTCAACAGATGACTATGTGACTCTTAGGATTCACTTGAGAAGTGGATGGAAGCATCTTCAAAGGCAACTCGAAGCGTGCTCATACTCCTTTTTTCCTTAATACATAATATGGCTTCAAAGAATGACACATTTGCAAGACCATTGGATTTTTTCAAAACTTCAACAATTGCTACAGATGTTTCAATTCTCCATTTGTGATGGACATTATGATACTCCCTGCAACACAAGGATGCAGTCTTTTTTCTATCGAAATTCCTGCAATAAATGTATGGTTTCAAATTTTAAGAGACATCGATACTAATTTACTAAACAAAATTAATTAAAGTTTCAATGAAAAATTTGCTAGAATTCAAAAATACTTCAAAAGCAACAATGTTAGAATAAAATGGCGGGATGAATGAAGAATAGGCGGGAGCACACAGGCAAGGGTGGCAGTTTGTGCAAGTGTTGGGGCTGTTGGTCCCCCCTGGTCCAGCAATGGTGAGGGTGGCTTTTTCCATGAAGACCCGAGAGGTGATGTTGGTGGCCTGTTTCCCTGTATCTCTACTGCTAATGAAGGCTTCTTTGGCCCGTCTAGTACGAATGATTGCTCTGTAGTGGATCTTGATTGGCCTGAGTCCTCGTTTGCTCAAAGTTCTACTGGGACCTGCGCTATTTTTGGGGTGTGCAAAGCTGTTAATCATGCAGCTACCTTGATTCAAGGTTTGGTTGAGGGGATTCTCGAGGGTTTTTTAGTGGCAGATTTAGTTTTGGGCTCCTTTTTTCTTGAGGGGATTTCTAAAGATTTGGAGGCCGAGTGGGTTCTTGGAGCAATGTTCTTGTTTTAGTGGAAGAAGATATTTTCCCCTTCATGTACTCGTGGATTCTCCCCCTTTGATGGGGTTGATGTGTCTGATGAGAAGGACAAGCTTCTTTTGGATATCTTATTGGAAGCTTGCTTGAAGAAAAATAGGGCTTTGAGTTTAGATCTGGAAGCCTCTGATGGTGGTAAGTTTTTGGTGTTGAAATAAGGGTTTCTCTCACCTTCCTTGGGAGGTACTTCCTAATCGTATCACAGTTCTATGGATAGGTCTAATCCCTTCCCTTCTTCTATGGAAGAAAACGGGTCTTTGTCTGAGTAAGTGGAGGATGAGGCGGTTCGTTCTTCCCCTTATACTCTTGACTTTTTCCTGAGAATGCTTTGAAGAACAGTATGGGGGCTGATTCTAGGGGTGTTGTCTCTTCTTTGTAAAATCCGCACCTTGACCACCACATTTTTTTTAATAACATCAATCATTAACTTGATCAATCAAGAATCTTCCACTTAATTTAGAAGTGGCAATTTTGAAACTCCTTTGTTCACCATAATAGCAACAACTCAATATCACAACGTACACTTACACTTGATAGTGTTATGCTTCCGTAACTAGGGTCATCCCTAGGCCTAGACCTAAGCCTCGAGGGTTCACTCATGATGACCCTGCCTACGTATCCTCTTGTGGAAATTCAGAGGCTTCATACTTCGCAATTAGATGGAATTTACTCTCTCCTCTTGATGAGATCTCTGATCTCTGTTTAAACCATGGTTATTAATTAAGTGTAATCTATTAACTCAGTACTATCACAATTAAAGATATGCATTGCCATTTGGTGTTTGGCTCCATACCCATCATTAGTAATCATTAGCTGTACCTATGTACACATACGCACATGGGTCATATCACAAATCACACAAATGATTAAAATAAGAAAATATAGTTGCACCTAATAGTTGCAAGATTAAAATAAGACGTGGCTGGTAGGGATGTGACATTCTCCTGGCAGAGATGTGTGGAATATTGCTGGCCTTGGAGCAAGTTTCTACTTTTGAAGATGGAGGGATGATGGCTGCTTATCCTCCTGTTGTTTGTATTGCTCCTTGCCAAAGAGTTCAAAGGAAACCTATGTTATGATAACTGAAGCGGCTAGTACGAATGCTCTCCCTTGGGTATTCTTTCAGACAGATTTCCTGTTCTAGTTTCAGTGAGCCTTTTGTGGTAATGAAGGACAAATTGGATTTATTATTTGTGATTCTCATCTGGATGAGTTGGTGACTTGGTTGAGGAATTATCCTTGGTTGAGGAGTTCCTAGAGGGAGATTTTGTAGTAACTGCCCCAATATCCATATTGTGCTTAGATGGATCCTTCGGATATGGAAGCTTGGTGGATATGTTGAGGTATCTACAATGCTGAATGGTTTCTTTCTTTTTTCTTTTGTTTGTGTGGAGGATTGTTTTTGAATTCTACATGATGGCCCTTGGTTTTTTGGGCATATGAATGGTCTTTGTATTTGTAGTTGGTATCCTTGTTTCAACCTTTTGAAGGAAACACTCAAGTTTCCTGTCTGGGTTCGTTTGCTAGGGCTGCCTTTAGAATTTCGGAATGAAAACATTTTTATTAGTATTGCCTACTGTATTGAGCAATATTGTGCTAAGGATAGGGTCCCCAAACTCATGAAGTGATTGTTGTTTGCTAGATTTTGTGTTTAACAGTTTATGTGGAGAAAAATCAGGTACTTCCTACTCGTATTAACATAGCCCCTAAAATTTGTAAGTAGTTGCAGCAGATTGAGTTTGAGAACCCTCTGATTATTTTATGTTCTTGTGGTAAATTGGGACATGCCTCCACCACTTGCTTGAAATATATGAAACAACCCTTTGTTTATTTCGAAAATCAGGGATCAAATCGTTGTCTTTGTGGAGTCTTCTTTTCCCTTTATTAAGGAGGTTCAGGAAGAAGATATTAAAAGGAAATCCTCTATGAACTTTTCTATGAAGCAGCTGGTGGAAGGTCCTGCCAATGATTTCATGATGCCTCTGTCTCCAGAAATTTAGACTTGGGGAGAAGGACACTAGTTCAGAGTTAAGTTTTTAAACCAACTTGACCCTGTGGGGCTGTTATAAGTTTTTGCCTTGATTCTAGTTGTCTAGTTGTTGTTACTGCTGTTTGGTGTTTTGGTGGACTGAATGCCTTGTCATTTTCTTTGTACAAGGCATGAAGGCCCTTTGAAAATTCCTGCTTGCCTTGTAAAAAATAAAAAAATAATGTTAAGATGAGAAAAATATATGAAAAATCAATAAAAACGATGTTAGCATAAGAAAATATCAATATGTGAAAAATAAAAAAAAACAAAGATCTAATAGCGTATAAGAAGCACCCTGCTCATCAGTTATGACTTGAAAATGTTTGCCTTGAGGGGGACAAGTAGGGGCCAATTAATGGTTAAATCATAATTTTTGGACCCAATATATTTGTTTAAAAAATAATTAAACACTTTATCATCAGAACTAACTCTTGTCAATTGAAAAATTAAAGAAACTAATGAATAGTTGAAAAGGAGTCAGATTAGCATAACAAAAATATTGTAAAATCTATAACAATGATACAACAAAATTTGATAGGATATAAGAGTCATCAAATGATATTCGAGAAAGTACACCCTGAGGAGAACAAAGCAGGGACAAATTTATGATAAATTTTGAATGTTTGGGCCCTAGATATTCCTCGTTGAAAGAGGAAAACATTTCATCATCATAAGTTAGAACCAATCATTTGAAGATGTTAGGGTTTCTATTCTTGATATGTTTCAAAACAACATTGATGACACCACTATTAGAGTTCGGTTTTTGGCAAATGTTTTGAAATTGAAATTACACAGTTGAGGTAATTTGAGAGAAATTTGTAAATGTCTGTCTTTTGAAATTGCATTTAAATGTTTCTTTTGTTCAACTAATATTGTGACTTTGGATTTTATTTTATTTTATTGCAGATTATTTTATTCCTTCATTTAGTTTTTTTTGGCAATGCAAGTTTTCTTCTATTTAGGTAAATATTGCTACATGTCATTTATTTTCTCTACTTCTGAATTTTTTATTGAAACAATACGTTATATTTAAAAGTTTCTAATCAAATCATTTAGTTACTTTCTTAAAATTGACAATTTTAATATTTTTTATCCTAAACAAAACAATGTTAGAATTCGTTACACCTAGAAACAAGTTTGTGGCTAAAAATGTTAAAATACACTAAATTTCAATTTGATAATTTTTTATTTCTTTTTTTTTCATGGTTTGATTTATGTCAGTAAACTCTAGTGCTTTGAAAAAAGCACAATTTTTTTTTTTGATGAATAGAGGCCTTTACTATTAATAATTATAACAAAGTACAATATTCACAAAAAAAGCTTGGGGGATAAAAAATCACCCCGCGAAGAGTCACTTGGCATCACGCCGAAATAAAACAACTATTCATAAAAAAAAACATATAAGAGAAGCCCTCAAGCTGCGAGAGCAGTAGCAGAAGAGGGCGGAGGATCTTTATCATTCGGATTGCCCCAAACATTGGGCCCAGGGGTCTGGTCGGAGGTGGCCACCCATCATCAGTTTCTTTTTCGTTCTCCATTTCTCCTTCCTCCCGCCTGGGAGAAATTGTGAGAGCCAGGCAGGTGAGTTTATCAGAAGGGGTGGGAGGCCACACAGAAACAGTGGCTGACGGCTGAGCAGCAGTAGAGGCCACCCAACAGTCGGGGCCCTCCTATCAGGAGGAGAGGCAGAGCAGCGACGCCAAGAGCGCGGTGTTCTAGATCGCCTCGCCGAGGCAGTCCTGCTATGACGCCGACCTCGGGGTGGCGTGTGGTCAGCAGAGAGAATCTGGCGGCACCCGAGCAATAGTACACAGGGCATTACCCCAATGTTGCAGCAGCTCCTGCAAGTGGGCGAGCTCGAGAGCCACCTTGTCAGCTTGTACTTGAATCTGCATCATGACATTATTACAGAAACATGCCTTAGCATAGAGAGAAACATTGATATCCAGAAAGTTGAGTAAAAATAACAACATTACGGTCTTTCCATAACGAAAACAAAATCTCCATCCTTAAAGTATGCCAAATCTGGGTATACTAGGAAGGTATTCTGGGAGAGTCACCAAGGAGAGCCATATGCCAAGAGAAAGGCTCGGGCCGAAATGACATAAAGAAACTATGAATCCATCTCCAGTAGTTCTGGGCCCGACAACAGAACCAAAAAATATGCATAATGGTTTCAGGATACCCACAAAATGGGCATTTAGGATCAGGCACACCTAAGTGCCGAAGCCGAGCTCCTAAGGGTAAACCTTGGTAGAGCAGACACCAAGCAAAATGAGCAATTTTGGGTTCAGTGATAGCATCCCAAATAGTGCGAAAACGCCAGCTCCAAGTCTTCTGGGAAGAAGAAAGATGCCAACGATGATTGAGAGAATCAACTATAGGGAAATGAGGCACAAGCCAAGAGTATACAATTTTGGGTTTGTAGTTGGTAAATGGTGTATCAGGGTATCATTTCCAATCTTTCCACCAAGGTTTAACTGATTGAATTCCAAGTTGGAATAGACAAGCAAGTCAAAAGTCTGGTGGTCTGGGCGAGTGAGCCGGAACTGAATCCGAAGATCATCCCAAGAGCGAAGACTCATGGTGGCTCTGGAAAATAAATCCTTGGGCGTTTGAATGCCTCATTTGTGAAAACGAAGAGCACTAATCCCTTGGATTTTGGCCAGAGGAAACCCTTGTTGAGCAAAAAGCGGGGACCACCAAATATTCTGCTGATTGAAAGAAAGCCCATCCCAGAAGCCATTGCCGACCCAGCGAAGCCAAGGTTTGACAACTTCCCAAGCTCTCCAAATACTTTTGGCAACAAAAGTACCTTGGATTTGAACAGGGTGCTTCATAACCAGGTGGGTTTGAAAGCCAATCCCTTTCCATGCCCATTAGTGCAAAGGATACCCAGAATAAATGCAATGGCGAAACAAAACTTTCCAGGCCTCATTGCCTGTGAGATAGCGTACAATCCATTTTGCACAGGGTGTCAGGCCCTGCTTCTGAGTATCAAGTAAGCCAAGCCCATCAGAGGCCTTGGGAAGACAACAAAATTCCCAGGCAACTCTGTGAAAGCCATGGTGATCAACACCAGAGGCCCAAAGAAAATCCCTCAACAATTTCTCGAGCTTCTTGTAGGAGGCCTTTGAAGGAGCCCAACAGGAAGAATAGTAAACATGAGTAGCAGCCAAAACCTTAGAGCAAATCTAAAATTTTTCAGGAGTGAGAGCGGCTTGGTAATCCAATAGGTAAGCTTCTTTTCAATTTTAGCTACCACAACTTTCCATAATTTAGTAGAAGTAGATTGAAAAGCAAAAGGTATACCAAGGAAACAAAAAATTTCCCCATGCTGAATCCTGGACCAACCAAACTGGGAAAACTAGGGTGGGTCAGGAAGGGAAGACTTCTTGTAGCACAAGGTTTTATGCCACTGAATGGCCAAGCCCGAGGCCAGACAGAAAGTGTCTAAACACTGCAAGGCTACCTTGATATTTTCTTCATCCTCTGCAAGAGTGAGAAAAGAATCATTGGCAATCCCACGAACACGACCCAGAGAAATAGAATGAGATAACAAATAGCCAAAGCCCTCGGCTGCAAAAACATACAAGGTAGGAGCAAGAGGACAGCCTTGCCGAATGGATCTGAAGAGCCCAAAGGTGGAAGATTGTCTTCCATTAATGGTGATGCAAGCAGAGGCATCTCCGAAAAGCATGTGCACAGATTGAAGAAATATGGAGCCAAAACCCAGAGCGTGAAGCATATCAAGAATAAAAGACCATTCAATACGATCATAAGCTTTAGCAAAATCAATCTTAAGAAAAAGGGCTTTCTGTTGTGACTTACGAGCCCTTTCCATACCTTCCCAAACTGCAATGATATTATCCAGAATATATCTAGACTTAATAAAGCCAGTTTGCTCTGGCCGAATAATTTGAGGAAGGATGTGACGGATCTTGAGAGCCAGAGCCTTAGTGACGATCTTATATGAGACTTTGAGCAAGGTAATAGGCCGCTAGTTGCAAATATGCTCAGGATCCCCAGCTTTGGCGATGAATTTAATGCTGGTTATGCCCACATTAGTGTGATGGGCACGGAGAGCCATAAAAAATTCTTTAGAGGCCTGATCTCCGACCTTTAACCAGTGCAATCAAGCTTTGATCTGAACACCTCTAGCAGCATAGTTGTCTGCAACTTGTTTCTGTTGACGCAACTGGGCAAGGTGAAGTTGCAAGCTCTGATTGAATGGATCAAGAGCTAAGGCCTCCGTGGCAACACAAAGAGCTTTGGTGTTGGCATCATAGGATCGACGATGGTAGATGGCAAGATGTCTACCATAAATGCGTAGAAAGCGTGTCGTACGTCGGATGGCGTCATTCCACCATTGAATCCAGCTAGACAATTGTGATGGTCAAGGCTCAAGGTTCCAAATCCGATGAATGTGGGCCACCGTGGAAGCATGATTAAGAACGAAAGTATTAAAAAGAACTTAGTGGTGGGAGGTCGTGTCTTAGCTGTCTGCCATACAATATTGAATTGAATGGGGAAGTGATCTGACAAGGTCACATCAACAAGAGAAGTAACCGGCAAGGCTTGTTTTTCGGAAAAAAGAGAAAAAAGGTTGTGTTGTAATCATGGCATGATCAAGCCATTTATGAATTATGTCAGAAGTTCTAAAACTAAACCACGTGTGCCAAATGCCATCAGTTCGACGACGGCCAAGATTGGGATGAAAAAGGCCCAATTTATTACGCATGTAGTACTAGGCTTCCCGTTCACCAATTGGCCATCGAAAAGGCAAAATGCCATCTTTGTTAGAAGCCACCTCAACCATATTAAAGTCATCACAAATAAGCCAAGTTGCAGGTGGTAGAGAATCTGCAAGCCAATGCCAAAGATTAGATCTCTCAACAACATCATTGGGAACATAAACATTAACTATGCGAAAAGAATGATTCTCGATAATGAAAGTGGCCCAAACAGATCGTTGAATGAGATCTGAACCATGATTGATTAAGAAAGAATGCCAACGAGGAGAAAGGAGAGTAACAAATCCACCTCGACCAGCTTCGTACTGAGAACAAAGAGCAAGGCTCTTAGGCCAAATAACTTTGTAGGCAACATCAAGCAAAAAACTAGAAATTTTAACTTCCTGGAGGCATAACACATCCAGATGACTAACATGACGACGAACATCCCTGACAGAATACTTTCTGGGCAGGTTTGTCAGACCCCTAACATTCAATGAGATGTACTTCATGTGAAAACAATGTCGTCCATACCATCACCTTCTCCAAGGGACGCAAAACTATTTGACAAATAAGCGAAATTATTCCAAGGAGACTCCATGGAAACATTTTTGCATTTTTCTGCCATGCCCTCCTATGCGGCCTCGGCATGCCTTTCAGGGCTGCGAGAGCGGGAGAAAATGGGAGTGGAAATCACAGAAGCTGTCTGAGGTGTGCGAACTCAAAGAGGGTTACCACCAGAATCCAAAGTCTCCTTCCCTTGCTGGCCAGGGTTTGAAACGTTCTCAGCATGAGAAGCATCGCGAGCCGCTATAGGAGGTGGCAGCTGTGAAGTGGAAGCCGAAGTGACAGGTTTAACTTGTTTGTTCTTGCGGTTGACCGTTACCTAGTCATCCTTCTTGGTGTCCTTTTAACCAGCATCAACGGGCCGCGAACCAAAATCCTTAGGAAGAGGTTTGGGCCGAGGAACTGCTAAAGGGTAGTCCTTTGATCTTATGCTTTGCTGATTGACAACGATAACAAGTGTTGGGATGGTTGACGTAAAGCACCTTCTGAGAGAAGATGGTGTCGCCAACCTGAATCTCAACAGTTTCTTTAAGATCTCGGGAGAGGTCAACTTCAATACAGAGCCTCTTTTGAGGCCGAGTATTGAAAAAAGGGTCACGCTCACTACAAATAACCCTACCTAGCTTTTGCGCAACGACATGCATGAAAGGCCAACAAGGTAGAGGAAGACCAGGAAACTCAACCCACATAGGGACTTTTAGTTTCTTGTTGTTAGAGACAGAAAAGTCTCGAGACCAATGCTGGAAAACTAAAAGGGAATCCCTAATATTCCAGGGTCCTTTGGAAAAAATAGCATCCACATGAGTGGGATTGGAAAAGCGAAACAAAAAGAAACCTTTGGTGAGACTCTGAATGCCATCCAGACGGATTCCATGAGGAGTCCAGGCTTTCGTCACCCAATCCTTAATCATATTTTCAGGAGGGTTGGGACCCAGAAAGTAACCAATAAGAGTATGTGTTTCAAGCCAAGAACAAGCGTCATCAAACTCATGAATGGGAAAAACAATATCAGGTTGAGACATACCTCGTGGAACACTTTGGGAACAAACTTGCGAGGTCTCTTGCTTGGAGGCGTCATTGTTATCCGTTACCAAAATAACACCAGCATTAACTGCTGGGCTAATGGTGGTCGGGGCCATAAATACTAAAGCTTTTCCTGCAGTAAATGCGGTCTGAAAGGACATGAGGGCTCAGAATAACAATGTGACTCTAAACCCTAGCAGAGCAAAAAACCAAAGGCACTTTCATTCTTCATTACTATCCCAAATTTTTTTAACATACAAAACTTATAGGGGAAAGACACTAGTAGTGGCTTTAGCTAACTTCGTGCACTTAATTCTGCTAAACAGTATATTCAATTTCGATGATTTTTTTTGTTGTCTCCGTATGCAACTTAATTGCTTAAAGCTAAGGTTTCACCTTCTGGGTGTTAACAATGCATTTGAAAGTGATGACTGATAGATGATCCACATTGCACCAATAACAACTCATTATACAACCAATAGTAAAAAAAATATGCAATCACAAAATTTAAAAATACCTAATTGCAAGTGTTTAGGCGTATGGGCCCGTTCACATGTTTCACTTTTGTGTTAGGAAAGGGAGGCCACTAAATCCCTTATGTCCCTTTTGTGTCCATCATTGAGCACGTACATGCCTTCTCTTCAACACGTGGCCAAACATTATGGAACCCTAAAAACCTAATTTTACAATGCAGTTGAGCATTTTGTTTGGCGCCTTCTCTATAAACTCAATGATTGCATTATTTATGTATGGCTTGGATAGTTTCATTATCTCAATGCCATCGAGGGTTTTATTTGACTATGAAATGATTGTCTCAATGTCATCGTGGGATTCATTAAAATGCTTATTATTTGTATGTCGTGGAAAGGGTTTCACATTTTTCACTTTTATGTTAGGAAAGGGTGGCCACCTAATCCCCCATGCCCCTTTTATGTCCACCGTCGGCCATGTACATGCCTTCTCTTGGATGCATCGCCAAATGTTATGGAACCCTAAAAACCTAAGTTTACACCACAATTGGGCATTATGTAGTCATGTAAACAATATAGGTATATGTATGTGTATAAATTTGTAGACATATACATAATTATGTGCACACACATGTATGTATGTATGTGTAATTAATTATGTATACATAATGATAGCCTCCATACCATACAGATAATTATTTCACAGTCAAATGAAATAAGTAAAATAGAGATAATCATTTCATAGCACAATGAAACCTGGGAGGCCAAATAGAAAATTATTGAAAAACATTTTAAGGAAACCCTGGACATCATTGAGATAATCATTTCACAGTAGAGAAACTTTGAATGCCATGGATAAAAATGATGAAAAAACAAAGCAAATCGCAGCTATGAAGGAACATATTTTTTTCATTTTAATGTAACCCTTAATGCCATGAAGATAATCATTTAATAGCCAAATGAAACCCTCACTAATCATTTTTCAACAAAATGATACCCTCCACGACATATAGATATAATTAATTGATATGTTTTATATGTGTGTGTGTGCGCACGTGCGCATATCTATGTATGTATCTAAAAGGAGATAAAATAAAAGCAGACGATGGAGAAGATAAAGAGGTAATTATGATATGATTAGAAAATGCTCATCTATGTTGTTACTATATTTTATGTGTGCAGTTTGGAAGCTTGATATGAATTATAAGATGCATGTGACATAGATGTAACTGATATGTGATTATAAAATGAATGAGCCTGCAATTTATATATTTAGACCCTAAGAATAAATAAACTTGATAGAAAACGACAAATTTCTTTGGTTACATTGGCTGAAAATATTTAAGTCCTATATGTTTTAGACTCTTAAGAATAAATAAACTTGAATGAGAGTTTACACCGATTGGAAATAGTATATTCCTATATGTTTTAGACCCTTAGAATAAATAAACTTGAATGAGAACAGTAGATTCATGTGCTTACATTGACTTGAAACAATATATTCATATATGAAAACAATTGACAATAGCACCAACTTGAACAAGGTCTCTTTAATTAGCAATTTGCAAAAAATTCCTTCTCCAGCTCTGAATTATGCAAAGAATATCTAGAGAAAACAAAGATGAAATATTAATGAAAATGAACCTAGAAATTCCCTTTATAAATTCATTTAAATGTGGAAGAGGAATGCATTCATTTGGGGTTGTTGAATTTTAAATTCGAATATTGGCGGGAAATAATCGATCATTTCATACTTGCATCATCTGCAAGTTTAAATCTCATTGTTTTTTTTAATCTATCATTTCATACTTGCATATGCAATTTAATTTTGATTTCATTGGAGTTGATTTTATATATTTTTTTTATTGTTTGTTTTTGTGTCTATTGGAAAGCCTTACACTAGTTGTTGAAAATGCAGGTACTAGGTACTATTTTCAGGTACTATTTTCAGATGAAGTTGATGCATGTAGAAGTGCAAGGAAGTTTGGGAGAAAGTGCATTTGATAGCCTATAAAGATGATAGTTGTTTTTAATTATGTCATTTCTAGGACCAATAACTATTCACATGTAAATGTAATTTGAGCACATTTGTACTTTTGAACTACTCACATAAAGTGGTAAATGTAAACATATAAGTTTTTTTGAAAATGATTAATTGACTTTTTTTGTGCAACTAGCTTTCTATGTTAATTACATCAGTACTAGTAGTGGTTCATTTTGGGTTTTTTTGCGGTCAACTATACATTCACTAATGAACATGTATATTGGGTAAATTTGAAGTGTTTAATGACTTGTATTATTATTTGCTTCGTGGGGGTCACTATAATAAGTGAGCAGTTTTTGGACCCTGAGCCACTATTGGTGCCTCTTCCCTCTTTGTGAAAGATAGTCCTTTTTTATTGCATTTTTTTTGGTTCCATTTATCTATTTTATGATTAAGGGATTAGATACCTTTCATGTTTCATTGTTGATATAAGTATAACTTCTATTTTCTATTTAGTGCTTTATTTAAGTATGAATAATGCCAAACAATGTAACCTTATTTTTCATTAATAACTTTGAGAGGTGTTCTTGAAGTTGTGTTTTTTTTTTTTTTCTCTTCTGAAGGAATGTTAGGTTCTCTTATTTTTCATTAATAACTTTGAGATGTGTTCTTGAAGTTGTTTTTTTTCTCTTCTGAAGGAATTTTAGGTTCTCTTTGTAGACTCCCGCTGTTTGGTCATGTTTTCTTATACATTTTTGGTTTGACTAAGTTTGCCTCTTTTTTTGGTGGTCGTATTTCATTTTACCATGCGCAATTAATCAAAATGTGTATGTCAAAACTCTTATAGAAGGATCCATCAAGTTATAGAAGTTAATTTTGCGTGGACATGTATTTTTTTTAAAAATCTTGTGACGTCTATTTTGTAATAATTGATTTAAACATATTTTAGGCTTGTTTTATTATCTTACGAGTAATTTGTATTAAAGTTATTTTCTCTTTATATTTCTTTTACATAAACATGGGTTCAATTTTAAGAATTTTTTTTTTTTGATATTAATATAAGTCTTTTTTTTCTTTTAAGTTTGAATTTAAGTTTTTCTTAGTTTTAATAAGTGTTTTTTATTTTGTTTTAAATCCAAATTTAATTACTTTCAACACATAGGTTCTTAATGTTAGTTGATGGTAAACCTATATTAGTTAAAATATTGTTAAGATAAAGACATTATAAACGTTATGAATGTAATTTTATTAAATAAATTATAAATAAAATATTTTAGTAATACTTTTAATTGGCGCGGGGATTGCTCAAATTGTAGGTTTTAACGAAGTTTAACAATATATTTTTTTAATTTTTTTTTTCACTTTATCACTGATGTCAATGTAGGTCTACTAATCTTTGTTATGTCGAGTTAATAATATTTATTTTGTCTATTAAAATATTCCTAAAATAATATAGATTTGTTTTCGATAAAAGGAAGTAGTATTCTTTTTAGGTAGGACTAATTGTTTGCTTAATATTTGGAAATCTCATATGCAAGATTTGACTAGTAGTTCGATGCATGTATCATGGATAAAAAAACATAAATATTTAATGATATCTAATTATGTAAAGCACCTTCCTTGCAATAAAAGTCTTATATAGTGTGCATACTTATATTTTTTCTTATTGCTTTACTCATGATTAGCTTAAGGTTTAGTTAGGTCTCAAGAAATGTCACCTTATGATTTGGAGAATGGTTCTACTATAGATTGTGCTTTTTCTATTAAGAGAATAAAATGGTAATAGGCTTGTATAAACCTCCACTTGAGTTTGGTGACCACGAAACTCAAGTATGAAATCTTCACATCTTTCTTCTTCATCACCATAATCTTAGCATAATTTGTGGTGTTGATGCAAGAACATCTAGTGGGTAAGAGCAATCTTCCATCACCCAAAAATGGTTCAATTTGTTTAATAAGGACCATTTTTAATAAATTTTTAGTTTTGTATATAAAAGAATCATGTCAATATCCCATATCATTTGGGGGATATGAATGTTTTAGTGGAGGAATATACTATAAAATGTTTAATGTAAATTTTGAACCTTTAAATTATCGAATAGGATTTTGACGATTTCTAATCATATAATGATTTTAGAAAAATAAGTTCTAGGTCTTCTGGAGATCTTAATTTTAGAGAAACAGAGCTCAATTAGGTTCTCATATGAAAATTTATGGCCTCTAGTAGTTGCACATTTATAGGGAGGAAATTTGAAAATTTTCAAAATACTCTAATGGACGTCAAAAACCCATTTTGGGCATATTTTGAGGCGAGTGAAAGGCAAGAAAAGTGGTTGACCAAGAATCAGAGAAGTGACACCTTCCAAAATGGTCCTTGAGTTTGGTGGCTATGAAAATCAAGTATGAAATCTTCATCTTTCTTCCTCATCACCATAATCGTAACATAATTTGTTGTTTTGATGCAGGAGCATCTAATGTGTAAGCAATCTTCCATCACACCCAAAAATGGTTCAATTTTTTTAATAAGGGCTATTTTTGGTAAGTTACTGTTTTTAATAATTTTTTTATTTTTTTATACTTGAACCTAAAAATTAACCACATAGAACAAACTGAGAAAATATAATGACTTGTGAAAGAATCGTGTCAATATCCAATATCATTTGGGAGATATTAATATTTTAGTGTACTGATATACTATAAAATGTTTGACATGAATTTTGAACCTTTAAATGATCGAATAGGATTTTGATGATTTCTAATCATATGATCATTTTAGAAAAGCAAGGTGTAGATATCTTGCAGATCTTAAGCTTAAAGAAATGGAGCACAATTATGTTCTAAGATAAAAAAAATTATGACCTCTAGAAGTTGCGTAATTATAGGGAGGAAAATTGAAAATTTTCAAAATACTATAATGGACATCAAAAACTCAATTTGGCAAAGTTTTTAGCATATTTCGAGGCAAGAGAAAGCGACAAAAGTGGTCGACCAAGAACTAGAGAGGTGACACCTTCCAAAATATTCCAAGGTGATTATACTTACTAGGATGAAAATGGCATATGAGGGTTACTTAGGATAGATTCAATAGTGGGGATGGCGGCTTTGACTTGCAAACTATTGTAATGAGCATGCCCATGTAGATGTAGCATATTATTTTCTAAATGTCGTAATTTTATTTCATTGGAATAATACAAAGCAAGTGTTCCTTTCTTGCATTTTTTCTTTACTTGTATATTTTTGTTGTGTGTTTAGGTTTGTTAGTAGAGTACCCTTCATCAGTTGTATTCCACTTTTTTGTGGTCCTAAAATTTTGAAGTCGAAGAATTTATTGAGTTCAATTTGAATGATTGAGTTTTGTAAGTAAATAACACCATGGTTATTGCTAATTCTGATAAGGTTTGACAAACATATTTCATGTTGTGACTTGGTGTTCATTTTTATGGTTTATAGGTCCTCCCCTAGTATTATCTTTTGTCTCACAACTAGTATGCTTTGTGCAATTTCATGACATTGAGCTTTGCTTAAGGGCTCTATGTACTTGATAGTGGGGAAATTTGTTTCAAATGCAAACTAGTGAAATATGTATGAGGGCACAGAGAGATGTTGTTAGTTGTACAACTTTAATAAGTTTCAAAAAAATTAATACATGAAGAGATGTATTCTTGTGTAATATTGTGCTTTTTTGTTTCATTTATAGCTAAACTCTTTTGTGTAAGTGATAGTCATTCAAGTTTGAGTAACTTAAGTTGAATTTCCATTTAATATGTGCACACTAAATGGGAGTGTGTTATGTTAGCTATTCACAACATCATTGGAACAAATAAATTAGCAATCACGGGCATTTATAATAGATTTTTTGTGTGTTTATGTACGAATGAATATTCTTTACAAGAAAGTGTATGTAATAGAACCTTATGATCATATTTTTTGGATGCATTTATAGTGTTTTGTATTCATTTTAAAAGGGAAGTTGACAACTAGGAAAGATGATGTGAAGAAGGCAAGTTTGAAGAAACATTTCTCTAACTTCATAGAGTTGGTCTTCAAGTCTTTTAGAGATAACAATTATATACAAGTTACCACTATAATATATACGATTGCTCAGTAATTTCACCAACCAAAATATATGATATTAACTTGTTTTGGACAACACCCTTGTTTTGTTGATTTTAATATAAAAAACATTAAGTTCTTAATCATTTAAATTTTTGGAAGTTTTGAACACATTCAAAAGCATAGGGACAAAGATGAACCTGTATACCCTTTGGAGGGTAACTTGACACAAAGTCTAATGGTAGTGTTTCATAACACAAAGTTAATATATTTGATCCAAGGTGACGAGGAATTAATAAAAAATACAAAGAAGCCAACATTTTCTTCCATCTATATTCTAGGTCTTTCAAGTTCATTGTGTAGGGATTGTTCCTTGGATATATTTTGAATGATAATATGCAATATAAGGTTTACAAGTTCAAAATCCTAAAGTTTGCAGGTTGGTACAAAAATCAATGAATGATAAAATTTGGTGAGTTCTTAATTTCATGGTTCTTTAGAGTATATCAGGCTCAAAATGAAGATCTAGTAGTATTGTTGGGAGGAGTTAACTGCCCATTTTAGTCATTTCTAATTATGTGAGTCAACAATTGTTAAATAGCTTTAGAAATTTTCATTCAAAGGTATTATATTTTTAAGATCTCTCATTTATATGGTGTACTTAGAAACAAATTTGTGTTTAAAGCTAGGCTAAATTACATGTGAAATTTTTTTGGTGCATGAATGATAAATTCTTATTGGTTATTGTTACCAATTTAGTTTGTATTGCTATTAATGGGAACTATGTATTGAGAGGGGAGGGGTGAATCAGTACCTCTAAAACTATTTGTATCCTTTAATCAATTAACCTTTGTAATCAAATGCATATCCATTCAATATGATCTATACTATCTTGATGTGAGTTATATCTTGATTCATAACATTAATAAACATGTGAATCATTCATAGAAACATTCATGAAAGTAAATGACACAACACAAGATATGATATCGCAGAAAACTCCTATTAGGAAGTAAAAACTGCGATGGGGATGGCACCCAAAAAACTTCACTATGTGCAGATTGGAAGGGGCTAGTTAAGGCTTACAATTTGATCACTTCTGATGATCTACCCTATTAGGAGTATCGGGGGAGACTTGTTAAAGTCTACTCTGTTAAGAGCTTTAGCAACACTGTTGAGTGTGCACTCGGTTAAGAGATTTGATGTTGGACTGTTAAATCCACCTTCCTTGAAAGGATTTTTACACTTTGCTCCACTTGTTAGAATGATAGCAAATTACAAATTGACCTGGTAAATGCAATCTACTATTGCTGATACAGATCCAATTTAGTTTACATGAAAACTATTATCACCTAATTGTGATTGATTAATACCTCTGATTATCGGTATGCTCTGTTCTTGGTTTTGCTAACCAAATCCTTCTTTTGTTGTTCTGGTTCTTGAAACTCTCAATTCAATCCATAGATGTGCTCGTTTTGTTCTCTTCTCTCTTTTCTCTTATCACATCCATTCTTAATGAATGATTGCATCATTTATTTATAGATGGATTGACTTCATCGAGTTTTGATAAAAATAATGTTAACTCTAAGATCAGGCTTACAACTTATACCTAGATCTCCTACTCTATGTGTTTTAAATCAGTTAGACTGATTAAAACACTTACATTAATGTTTCTTTTCCCTAAAGAAATGGATTTAAAACAATTAAATATCCTATAAATAGAATACACTTGCTTTATCTGACGTGGAAGTCAAATCCACTTTTTGTGGGCTGCAACTGACTTTCGGTTATGTCTGTCAGTCATGCTTGACTGTCCTTCAATTTTGTCTGTCAGTTACACTGTATCTTTCTTGTCGGTCTGCACTGTAACTTTCATTTCGGGTTCCTCTGTCGGGTTCCACTTTATCTTTCTTCTTTGTGATTTTTGGTTTACATACTAACTTGTGTCATCGTTTCTCTCTGTACTTAGTCATCTTTGGTGATCTCTTAATCTAATCTTCGGTTTGCTCTTTCTTGTCTTTTGGTGTAGGCTTACCGAAAGTGTTGTTTGTATACTAATGGAAAATTAATGTCATCAGTCTCCCCCTTTGACATTAGTATAAAAAATTGATATGTGCAAAATACTAACAAAATGTTAAGTATATACAACATATATAATCCTTAATCATTTAATGACTCCCCCTATGTATATGCCAGTATATCTGTACATATGATATCTTTTCCTTCTACATATCATTTTATCCTTATGAGTATACATATACATATCTACCATTTGCCCATCTGAATGAATGTACATAACATTTTCCCTTTTTATTTTGTACTTATATCAATTCCCCCTTTATTTGATATTAAGGGCAAAGGTCATTTACCTTAGAGCTTATCAAAAATATGGGAATGTGAAGACTTCATGTCTTCCATCATTTTATCCCATTTCTCTTTTAGGTTCTCCAGAGCCATGTGCTCAAGTGTGATCTTTGAATGCATATCATAGATGCTGTTTGCAACAGACATCTCAGGAGTTCCTATCAGTTGCCTTGCTGCACTTATGTGTTGTTGAAGCATTGTAAGATTTGGTAGAAGTTGAGCTTGTAGCTCGGATACTTCTTCTCTAAAATGTGTTTCTGCCTCCCATAGATCCTTCCTTAACCTTTTTACCACAATTATCTTCTCATAATGTAGTTTGACTATATTGTCTCCATCTGTGGTTAAGCTACTAGCACTGTTTGCTAGATTTGTATCTAGCTTTGCTATATTGTCACTATTCTCCTTAGTGAATTTCTCTATTGTGCTCAACTTTTGAATTAAGGTTATAGCTTCAGATATGATGGGGTCTAATTTAGACACTAATACATTTGAGGTCAATTTTTGACCTTTATTTCATCTAATTTTTTACTAATACTGGTCGAATGATCCACAAATGTTTTCATCGCTATTTTTCTAGTTGAACATTCGACACAACGTACTTAAGGTTGAATGTTCTATGCCACACTTGGTCAAAATTAACATCTACAAATGACAATTTTATTCATCAAACTTCAAACTAATGTCTGTCGAAATGTTTGACCTATACGACTAGGATGCCAAACCCACGACACTAAATTTTGACACAGAATGGTCGATAGATAGACCATTTTGTGTCGAATGTTAGACCAATGTCTGTCGAAATGTTTGACCTATCCAACCAGGATGCCAAACCCATGACACTAAATTTTGACATAGAATGGTCGATAGATAGACCATTTTGTGTCGAACGTTAGATCAATGTCTATTGAAATGTTTGACCTATCCGACCAGGATGCCAAACCCACGACACTAAATTTCAACACAGAATGGTTGATAGATAGACCATTTTATGTCGAACGTTAGACGAATGTCTGTCGAAAGTTTGACTAGATCATTCAGGTACCATTGGGGGATATTATTTCACTATTATCCATGGAAAATTCTTTCTCAGTGCGTAATTGAAATCAAGTGGTATAGCCATCTGAAGAAACTGGTTTACTGTCCAAAATGGCCCTCCCTCATGCACCTTAAATATTGCTGGCCAGGAAAGCAACCTGAATTCCACATGGATAATTGATACATGGTAGTTTTATTTATAAGGGAAATTAATGCAAGGTAAAAGCTTTGCAACAAGAGCAGTATCAACTGTTAGAGAAAAATTTGCGTCTCCACAGTGAGAGTTAAATAGCTGCTGATCCACACTTAATAGTACAGAAAGATCACCTCAAGATTCAATAGATTTTGGTGCAGATTTTGATGGTGACTGCCTTCATGTTTTTTATCCAAAACCTCTTGAATCTTGAGCCGAGCTTTCTGTACTGTTAAGTGTGGATCAACAAATTTTTAACTCTCAGTGTGGAGACACAAATTTTTCTCTGACAGTTGATACTACTCTTACTGTAAAGCTTTTAGCTTGCATTAATTTCCCTTATAAATAAAACTACCATGTATCAGTTATCCATGTGGACTTCAGGTTGTTTGCCTGGGCCAGCAATATTTAAGGTGCATGAGGGAGGGCCATTTTGGATAGGAAACCAGTTTCTTCAGATGGCTATACCACCTGATTTCAATTGCATTGAGAAAGAATTTTCCACAAATAATAGTGAAATAATATCCCTCAATGGTAGCCAAATGAAATTGAAAACACTCTCAGAGATGTTCAATTCTATTGCTCGACTCAAAGGTCCAAAGATTGGTGTCAAGAGTATGGACATAGTTGAATGTTGTTTGATTGAGTGGCTATCCCAAGAAGGGTTTAGTACCTTCCTGGATGACCTAGTTGTTATATGTGATACAGCTCACAGAAGGAAGTTTAAGGAGGAAATGGAGAACAATCTGAATAAAATTTCTCAACTTATGAAGCACATGAGCGGAGCTTATGTGAATGCTATAATATCACAAGTGTAAAAACGTTTAATTAAAGTTCAAGAAGAAATTACCAAGGCCATGTTGAGTACAAATTTGTATTTTATGATGGAACACTCAATCTATAAGTAAAGTGGTTTAGCGGGTTGGATTTGTAGGACTTTAATTTTTCCCTGCTGGAAGGCAGGCTTTTCCTAGTGAATGACACGATAGGCTTTCTTGACATATTCCATTTACTGGTTCTCATTCCTTTGACTGGGATGGGAAATATGATTCACGAGAGGTTTATGGTTTGATCAAATCATCATTTGTTAATGGATTGAATCCTTGTGAGGCATTTATACATTCTTTGTCATGTAGAGAAGGAATTCTGGGTCAGAAAATGGGATTAATAGAACCAGGATACCTGCTCCAAAACTCTAGGGAGCATAGTGTCTTTGTAAAAATCCAAGTCCACACCTTCTATCTAGCTAATCAAGTGCAAATTCTTTCCCACCTGATAGAATAGAGTTTATAGAAGCAATCATCTATATATGTTTGATTCTAAGCACTGGTAGAATAAATACAATTTAATTGAAGATAGTGCTTATACTCAAGCAGACACTATTAATCTTACAAAATCACGAAGCTCTTTCCTTTCCTTCTCATGTTTCTGCTTCTCCCGAATAGGTTCTCCCTGCATGAGCACAACTAATGTTAAGAATACAACCTCATGTTGGCATGGCTTGTCACTTCCCTAGGACACATGCAAGCAAGACTGACTACATGCAAGCAAGACCGACTAAACAGGACCTGGACCTGACTAAACAATGATGACTTGACCGATATGGTATAATCAACACACTTGATGCTGCATCCTGACCCATAGCTTATTCATTTTTGTGAAATTCTGAAGCACAAACTCTACTGCATCCATTACAGTTCCCCCTTCCCTACAAAATCAATATTTAGTTTAAATTAATATTTTATTTGAAAGTAAAATAAGCAAGATAATCAAAAATATCAAACAGAGCCCCATATTCAACAACTGGAAAATATTAATTCTAAAGATCAAAAGATCATTAAAAACCTTGCGGCGTGGAATTCAGGTTTAAAAAGAGCAATTTTAAAACTGTATTGTGTTTCCTTGTACCTATTTTTCTATTATGATATGTAATATAAATATTGAAAAATATAGATTAGGGCAAGTTCAATTGGCATGAAACAAGACATTTACTCTTGGCCAACAAAGAAAAACTAAGCTAGTGGTATCATTCATTAAGAAAATTGACTAAACATACAGTGAAGCAATCAGTAATGTCCCCTTTCTAATCTCTAACTTTGTGTGAATAGACTGGCAGCTTAGGAGTAGCAATTATGTAGGAGTGTTACATTCAGTTAGGGTCAACTAAATAAGGAAATAAGACAGATAAATAATCAGTTAGGATCAATTAAATAAGGGTATGCGCCTTTCACTTATCAGTTTGGGATTGCCATCGCTTGAGAGATATACTCGCCAGTTAAATACTGTTAATTTATGGAGGAACTTGTCAGTCAACTGCTGTCAATCGAAGAATGATTGCCTACAATAAAGGAAGCATGGCTTATAGAGAGTTATGGAAGGAAAAGTGAAAGGGACTTTGGAAATTAGAAACTAAATTCAAATTGATTCCCAGGAATTGTCATACTGCTTTCAGCAGCTTTGGCACTTGGAGACAAATACCTCCAGGCATATCAATCTGATTACCTTGGGAACAAAAGTTCATGGTACAAAGAGTCAACAGGTGTGAGCTATGAAAATCAGTTATAAAGGAAAACGATAATAAATAAAGCATTCAATAACTAAGAATCTAAGCTACATACATGATTGAACCGAAAAAGAAAAACTTAAACAATAAGGAAACAAGGAAGTGCAAAACCTCCT
>MU222628.1:23379-34987 GCA_018584345.1 Thuja plicata
TTTGGTGGGGGGATTTGGATGGGGGAAGATTATCTTGAAGCTTGAGCAAGGGGCATTCCGGGAGGCAACACCACCATGGATTTGAGCACTTATTTTGATATAGCATATGATACAATGCACCAGGGTATGAAGAACCAAGGTGACATTGTACCACATACATAGGACTGACAAAAATAATGTGGAGGTTTCCCCAGCATCACACATGACTTCCGGAGAGACCATGGCAGAAACAATGCTAGAAACGCCCACAAGCAAATGACATTTCCCAAGTGCAGTATGTGAACCCAAATGGATTACATACATGCACGGGTCATATCCGACTGACTCATAGGAAAAAAATAAAAAGATCAAGTTCCCTTCCGCAGGTGCATTCATTTGCAGCATACCATGATATAAATAATCATGGCAACTTTGAGGAGGAGAACAACTGAAAGAATCAAGAATGATAACCAAGAACCAAAATCAAATTTCAAGATAAAAAATTTAATAACAAGATGACTTTTGCCAGAGAGATCAACGATATGGGATGATGATTTGATAGGTCAACATGATGAAGGATACCTCTTCAAGGACCCATTTCACTGGTGATGTTTTGATTTAGGTCAACGAGAGGAAGGATACATCCTCAAGGACCCATTTCCATGGTGGTGATGATTGTTGCTTTAAATGATTAGCCAAAGATGTGTTGAGAGAAAAATTTTTGAACCAAGATTTTGTCATAAGGAACTCGCTAAAGCACAAGATTTAGAATGGAACTGGATTACTTCCTACAAGGAGATTGACCAAGGACGTGAGATATGTATAAGCAGGACTGGACTGAAGAATGGACTGACATAGATACGATTTATACAGGACTGAAGCTTAGGAAGCTCAGAGAGAATAGATGAGATGAGGCAGATATGCATGATGTTGCCCTGATTGAGCCAAAAGGCCAAGATAGAGGAAAAGTGGATGGGGTGCTCTAGATGTGGGAATAATGTATTTCAAAGAAACACAAGGATTGGTAAGGATGTATCCCAATGATGATGAACAGATTGTGATCAAAACTTGCAACAAGATGAAGGGTGTGCTTGGATAGGTTGCTTTTGCTCTTGGATAGCTGGAGGATGTGGATATGCTTTGCATGCGAGGGTAGGTCACGAGGAGAATTAGGATTTGAATGGGTGGTCATTGGATGCATGAGGATAGCCTAGAGCTAGATACCAATGACAAGGGAAGAAACAAATGATGGGATATATGAAAGGAGGAATTGGAAGATGGAGGAGACAATGTGGAATGCAGAGAGGTAAGTGCTAGATGGAAGGATTTTAGTAGAGGAATGGAGGGATAGCTGAAGGATTGTGGATAGGAGAGGAGGATTGGGAAATGATAGGTGGATACGAGAAGGTCTCTAAGGACTATGTCACCAAGGAATAGAATGTCCCCACTTAGGATAGGGCATGCATGTGAGGAAGCATTAGGAGGGAGTATGATAGGATGGAAGAGAGGATAACAAGAGAATGATGGAGGTGAATGAAAAATAGGACGAAGGGTGGATAAGGGAGGAAGATAGTGTAGAAGGATAGATGGAAGGAAGGATGGGTGGGTGGATAAAAGGATAGGTGGATAAAGACAAGAGATGGGAGATGGATGTCAAGAGATGTCCAAAAGCATGTAGATATGGTGGCCTATATATTTCTCATCAAGATCCAGAGGAGGATGGAGGAAGTGAAAAGGACAAGACATGATATGGATGGTGGCCAGAAGGAACTTGCCCCCAACTGTGAAGAGCAACTGGATGGAGGAACTACGCATGATGCCTGTCTACTAGGTTTTCATCATGGTACTTGTCCAAGGTGCTTTATTGTCAATTTTTCACCAGTGGAAGAATTGATTTCTCTTTCTTTTTCTTCTTGTTTTTTTTTTGGCTTTCTGCTTTTTGTGTTGAGCACGATATGTTGGTACAACTTTATGTGGGATGAGTGACTTAGGAAAATGCAGGTATGAGATAGTTATGCGGGGGGAGATATGTGGGATAGGGGATATGATAGTTGGAAGTATTCGGATAAAATGATGGAAAGTGAGTGGGAATGTTGTCAAGATCAATATTGGCACATGTTGCGAGGGATGTGGGAAGAGTGAATGTGAAGTAGATGGTACCAGTGGATGCGATGGAGGAAGCATGGTAGGAAGTTGTGGGACATAAGGACCCAAAATAGATTTAGGAGATGGAGGAGAATAAGGATAAGCTGGAGGATTAGCTACGTCAGATGCCAATGTAGATTTTTCTTTTAGATGTATTTCATTGGATGCCACTATGGGTTTTTCTTCTAGATACATTTCATCTTTTTGCTTTGGGATCCAAATTTGTTTTTCTTTTTCTTTACTGGGCCTTTGCAGCTTTTGGAAGGTAGTGCATTCTTTTTCTTTGGTGGGCCTTAGCGGCCTTTTAGATATAGTCCATTTTTGGATCGGATATTGTTGTGCGGGAACATGTCGTTTGAAGGAGACATGACAATCTTTAGACTGTGGATCTTTAGCTTTATGATTTTGTGATTTGGCATCCAAATTACAGTGAGTAGCATTGGAAGAGATAGGATTTTGTGCATGAGATAGAGGAAATACGTATGGAGTGATGGAAGGAAGATGGTGGATGGAGCGCATGGGTATGTACCTTTGTTGATCCTTATTAGGAATGTAAGTGGTGGGATTTTTTATATTGGATTGATGGATGAAGGAAGGAGTGGGATAAGATGTGGGATGAGATTTTGGGACATAGGGTCCCAAAATAGATGGAGAGGATGAAGGAGGAATATGGTAGGTTGTCATGGGTTGCAAGGATGGAGGAGGGGGGATGGCGTTATATGCTTTAGAGGGACGATATGAAGATGTGATGGAGGGTTTGAAATCACTCTTGAACTTTGCTTTAGTTGTACCAAAAAATTTGGATGAAGGACCTCTAGGTGCGTAACCAATACCACAAAATCGTGGATGTCTTTTAACAGAGATGGGCTCCTGTATACCTTTCTGATTTAGGCCTAAGCCTTTGCCTTGATAATTCCATTTTTTTAGCATTTGATCCATGATAGGGTACTTCTTTCTTAGGGAACAAGATGCGAGTCCATTATCAAGAGGAGTGTAAATGGTGGACTTGAAATTTATTTCTGTTGCTTTAAGTGGACCACCACAGATGAATGTAAGTGGACCAAGGGGATAGAGTAATGGTGGTGGGATAGTTGGAATTGGAGGCGATAAAGGATCATTAAGTGGAGGAGATGGGATGATTGGATCTTGACTCAGATGGAGTAATGGATTTTGAGATGGAAGAGGTAGAGTGGGAGTATCTTGATTTGAAGGAGTGGATGAATTAGGAAGTGGGGTAGATGGGATACTTGGATCTTGACTCAGATAGGATAATGGATCTGGAGTTGGAGTAGATGGAAGGATAGGATCTTGAGATGGAGGAGTGAAGGGAAATGGATCAGGAAGTGGAGTGGATTAGGTAAGGGATGGAGGGGGATGTTAGGATCTTTATATGGAGTGGATGGAATGATACAACCATCAGTCAAGTCAATGGATACTTCAATATGATTTTTGACAAGGTCGTGACATGATTGGTTTGATGGTGATGGTGTGATGGGGGATTTATGGAAGGATTCTTCAGATGGAGGGGATGGAAGAATGGGAGATTCTGCAAATGGGGTGTATGGATGGATGGGAGATTTTGTAAATGGGTTGTATGTAGGGATGATGGATTCCATAATGGAGGGAAGAAGGGTGGAGGCATGAGGTTCATGGGATGGGGTGTGGATAGTGTCAGGAGGAGAAGATGGGGATGAAGATTGGATGAATGCAATGGATGAGGAGACTTCAATGGTGCTAGGAGATGGAAGGGGATCAATAAGTATGAGATTCAAAAGGGAAATAATAGGGATGGGAGATGGAAAAGGAATGTCGGGTGTGAGGGGTGGAAGAGGATCAATAAGTATGGGATTCAAAAGGGAAATGATAGGTGTGGGAGATGGAAAAGGAATGTCGGGTGTGAGGGGTGGAAGAAGATCAATAAGTACAGGATTCAGAAGGGAAATGATAGGTGTGGGAGATGGAAAAGGAATGTCAGGTGTGTGGGGTGGAAGGGATTCATCACTAGTGTTTTCCCATGGGGGAGTGATATAGCGTGACTCATCAACTATAAGAGATGGATTTTGTGTTGGCTTCCTTGTGAAACTCCTTGGAGACTTACGTATCAGAGATGGAGGATCTATAGGCGTAGATGGTGGGAAGTTAGGGTAGTCCACATATGAAGATGTGGCAATGTCTTGTGAACTTGTATGGTTGAATGATGGTGTAGAGCTGGATGTAGGAGATGGCATGGCTAGATAGCTCACATAGGTAGGTGTGGCAATGGTTTGTGAACTGGTATGGTGGAATGATGGTGTAGAGATGGATGTAGGAGATGGTATGGTTAGATAGTTCACATAGGTAGGTGTGGCAATGGTTTGTGAACTTGATTGACTAACTGGTGGAAGAGGAGGGATGGATTGGGGTATGAAATATGTGTTAATGTAGGTAGGAATTGGAGATGGTAGATTGAGATAAGATGGGGGAGATGGATAGGACAGAGTGGATGATGGAGGAGCAATATTATGAGGGTTCTGGTGATGGATTAGAGGAAATGGAGGACTAAGATTAGGGATTTGAATATGGGTTGGAGGATAATGAGATGGGGGATTAGGATTAGGGATGTAGCTAGTAGTGTTGTTATGGAAAGACAAAGGGTGGGATATGACCATAGGATAAGATGGAGGAATGTATGTCTAAGAAGGAGATGTGGATGGAGGATAAGAAGTATTTACCTTGTCAAAGGTATGATGAGGAGTGCTAGTGGGTATGCATGGTGGCCTGATGGGATAGTGTGGAGGAATGACTAGAGCTTGGAGGATGCTTGGAGCAAGTTTGTTAAGGCTTTCCATGTACGCATCATGATCAACAAGACCTTCATCATCAACATAAGATGCAAGGGAGAGATTTTTAAGGTTTTCAAAGTATGCATCATGATCAACAAGACCTTCATCATCATTAGAATAGGATATAGACATGATGGGGTAGGATGGAGGAACGACTGGAGTTTGGATGGTATTTGGAGTAATCTTGGTAAGGTTTTCAAAATACGCATCATGATCAACCATATCATCATCATTGGAATGGGATAAAGTCAAAAAAGGGGTGGTACGACCAAACTCCTCATAAAAGAGTTGTGACATGATGATGCATATGAGTCAGATAGGAAGAAAGGATGAAGATGGAAGATGGAAGACTCTAAGCTCAGTTTAGGATGAACATCATGCTCAAACTAAGAAGAAGGACTGACTCGAAAGAAGATGAAAATGGGATGGGGGATTGTGAAGATGACCCTACTAGACTACGATATGGGGAGAAATGGAAGACCTGACTTTCTTGTGCTTTGAAATTTTTTGGACATGAGCTCAGTTTGATATTGATTTGGAAGATCTTGCTCAGGATTAGGTAGTGACTGCGGTGAGTATACCTTGATCGATGTTGGAATAAGTGTTTGCTATTTTGTTGGAAATTATGAGAAAACAATCGTGCAAGAGGCAAAACAACCTTGCAAGATACAAATAATGTCAATCGTGCAAGAGGCATGCCAGAATGTTTGTGGAATAAATAATGATCTCGAGGATTTTGAGCAAACAATATTGCAAGAGGCAAAGAAACCTTGCAAGAAGCCTATAGATGTTGATCTCTTCAGAAAAAGGACTTTCAAAACTTCTAGACTTGTGTATGTTTGAGAATTGTTTTGCACAAGGATTGTAACACTGAAAACACGTACAAGAACTTTCTACCTTAAGGATGTGGTGAGCTTGAAAACCTTTATCTACAATCAAGCACGTAATGGCTCCATGATGTCATATTAGCTGACTCCAAATGCTCAGGGTGGCACGAATGTGTGAATGTCTTAGGGAAGTTATTATCTTCCTTGCCCAGTCGATTATCAAGCTTTCGGGGATGGGTTAGGTAGGTTGCTAGATTTATGAGTTGCTAGTATTTTTGTGGTGTCCTTGCAATCAGTTTGTACAATGTGACTCACTTAAGAGCCTAGTTCAACCATGCCAGTATGCTGAATATATTCACTCAGTATGGACTACCATTGAACATGACCTGCCCGAGATTGAAAGGATATAGGCAGACCTTTAAGTCCACCTTATTTCTATACCGGCTGAAGGGTTTACCAGTTTGGGGTCATTCTCCAGAAGGACTCGTGCTTCTTATGGACAGGCCCCTCTAAGAAGATTTAGAAAAAATATCAAACGTTCACAATCACCTTTCTCTTGCACCAATGACCACGGACGCCAGTGGGAGAGGATAGTGCGTGAAGTGAGGTTACGTTCTACAAAAGTATTTTTCAAGTGCACTAGAGATGCATAACACACAGTTAATCTTTTGATAAGTTAGGCAATGTTTGATCTGATCTAGTGTAGAAATGAACTCGCAAGATTGTCCTTTTTATGTGCATCGAAATGAAATTTTCTTTGCTTTGTTCAATTCCTGTTTATGCATTCAAGATGATGTTTGATTGAGTTGTTCAGTTTTAAACCCGAAGTCAGATGTTTGATTGTTCATTTTCCTTAAAGCATTCAAGATTTTATGCATGTTCATTTTAAGCCCAAAATAGAAATGTTGACTTTTGTTGACTTTTTGACTTTTGTTGACCTTTTGACTTTTGTTGACTTTTTGACTTTTGAATTTTTGTTGACTTTGAATTTTGTTGACCAAGTGTGAAATGATGTGAGTACATACACTGTTCTTTTTAACCATCAAAAAGTGAAACGAGAATTTTTTAATTAAAAGATTATGCGCTTTCTTACCAAACTAGATGGCTAACCTGTAGACCTGTAAAAAAAAAAACGTAGTTAGTAAGAGTGCATTATTGTAGGTTTACAGTGCCTTCCCCCCATGTTTTTAAAAATAATGGTCCCGGTGATATAGACCATATTTCAACAAATGGGTAATAGAGAGAAAGTAGAAAGAAGATAGAAGGAATATAGTCTTCTTGTTTGTGTATCAGTGATATTCGTGGAAGCGTAATAGCGAGAAAGTAGAAAGAAGATAGAAGGAATATAGTCTTCTTGCCTTTTTCAACCTTCAAAATAAAATAACAGCTTGGAAAACATACTCAAACAATAAAAACACATTAGCTTAGAGGGTTAGTTTGCAAACAAAACAATGAAAAGGAACCCGTGAAGAGGGTCCCACCCGGCATGCCAGAATGTGAGCTATGGAAATCAGTTATAAAGAAACACGATAATAAATAAAACATTCAATAACTAAGAATCTAAGCTACATACATGATTGAACCAAAAAAGAAAAACTTAAACGATAAGGAAACAAGGAAGTGCAAAACCTCCTCAAAACCGAATCTAAGCTCCCCTTTTGATGTGTTCATGCTTATGGATGTGTGCTCAAGATGTGCTCCAAGATTCAAAGGTATGTTCTCTAAACTAGCATTATAAGTTTACTCTTCAAGATTGGAATATCTAAGCTAAAACTAACATTATGATATTACTTCAAAAGATGGATGAAATGTGAAGGAATGACCCTTCTATTTATAGGAAATGGAAAATGGGATGCAAAGTTGAAGAGAGGTCAGTATGCCACTAGAAGAGAGCACATGGATTGTGCTTCTTCAAGTGCATCAAATTGTGACACTTGTCACAAGGGGATTGGGTTGAAAGGAGAGATGAATGTGACCATTTAGGAAAATGGACCAAGAAGACTCTAGAAGATAAGGCTCATAAAAAGGGTGTAAGAGCCTTAATGAGGGATGTAAGAGACATTTATGAGGGTGTAAGGGATATTTATGCTTATGGATAAGCATTGGTTGAGATAGTTGAATTTGGGGAAGGAATTGAATTCCTAATCCAAAGATTAGGAATGTGACATCATTAGGGAGAGTTTAGGATTAGGATTAGGGTTAGGATTAAGATTAGCATGGGTGAAGAGGTTGGGATTAGTTTGAACTCTGAGTTAGGTGGTTGGGATTGGTTACGTTAGGGGTTAAAGGGAATATTAAGGAATTAAATTACATAAATAACATATTCATTCAATAATAAGGGAATAGGGTTTTAATAAATTATTAAGCTATTAGTTGCTTTTAATAATTAATCAGGACTATAACCAATTAATTGAATTAATTAGGGCTAGGGGATGACATAGATCAATTAGGTAATGCTTAATTACTTAGCTGATATATCCTAGAAGGAACTAAATATGATTGATTAAGGTAATCAGATTTAGGTTTCTACAACAGGATCATGTTGAGCGTCATCAGAATAATTAAAGGCATCCAGATTTGCATATTGGATGCACCCAATAAGTTGTATCAGTTTAATGAATGTACGTGTTTGAATAGAAGATGATATAAAAAATATCTTACTGTTAGTAAGACCAAAAAATGTAAATTGAAAGCCAATTTTTCTCTGATTGATTCAACAAGTTGTACCATGTGCCCATAATGCCCAATTTTGGCCTTCTTATAGGCAATGGAGAGCATTTTTTAAGCACTTCATAATTAATCAAGACTAGAAGTGTTGATACGTGATTTTTTCACTTGTGTTTTTCTTTGGAGTTGTTCCTTGGTTCATTTGACTATAGTACTTGATGAGTTTGAGGCAAATTTGAATCTAGAGATGATTTGGTGCTTGACTAGTGAGAAACATACATGTTTATCTCTAGTTGTCTATGTTTGACATGGTTATTGATATAATGTCGAATTTATATATTGCATTGTGAGACCTACAAGTTTTGCAATTTTATAGGCTATCTGTAATAACTTGAAATTGATATTTTTTGAAATTTTTGCAAAAGTTTGATGAAATGCATAAACCCTCACACTTTCTAATTGCCCAAATCCTAATGTCGACAAGGTGAGAACATATGGTGATTGGGAAACTAACTTACTAGCGGCAAGCTGCACAATTCAACAAAATATACAATACAAAAAATTTACATATTCAACTATGTCTTGGAGACATTGCCATCTAGGCCTACTAGTTCAAGATAATATGGTAGTGTGCCACACAGATAACTAAATTTTTTAATAATAAGCAATTAATACTCTTCTATATTCAAATCCAAAATTTGACAAACTGTTACCCAACAATCTAAAAGTAAACATGTCACATTGTTGGAAAGTAAATTAAAACAGATTATAAATACTCAAAATTAAGCTGATATAAATGAAAATATGAATTTAAGGGTGAACAAGTGCTAAAAAATGATCCAGAATGAGCAACAAGCCAATTGATTGTGACACAAAAAATGATGTTCTTCTTTAAAGTGTGGCCATGTTGTTTGTATGTCTTTAAATGCAAAACCATCCGCAGGCATTCACATAATGTCATCTTGACTTCTATTGTGTGCATGGTAATCCATAAATTGTGCCAAGCTAGTTCACCTGAATAATCGTTGAAGACGTGGAATAATGGGAATGTACCGAAGAACCTTGTGAGGCACCTTTTTTGTTATTTGATCTGATCGATATCTACTAATATGACAATTAGGGCATTCTGTTGAAAATTCATGTTGTTTATGATATAGAATGTGATCATTGGGACATGCATGTATTGTCTGATACTTCATTCCAATTTGATTCATAATGGTACATAATTCTCGGTACGCACGAGACAGAATGTTTGATGGTGGTAACAAAAACTCACCTATCAACCTACAACAACAAATATGAATTGTTAATATAATTAATAGTAATGGTATGCTAACATTGAAGATGAAAAAAATGGCATACCTTAGCATATGTGACATTGCTACATTGGATAAACCATTCATAACCTTCAAGTTCACCAACAACACCATAGCGGAGAGAAGAGTTGTTTGGGAGCCTTGGTATAGGGGCTCATATGCCTTCTCAAGTATAGGTATATCAACACCATCTTCATCATCATTATCAGATGTGCTAGTACCATCATCTTGATTAGCTACGCCAATACCATCTTCTTCAATCATGTCCTCTGGCACATTATCAGCTATGCCAATACCATCATCTTCAATTGTGTTCTCTGCCATAGGATCATCTTCTTCCATGGGAGCGTTATCCTTAGCTTGGATATTCACACCTCCATGTTCCTCTTGTTTGAATCCACATTCACCAATCGATGAAAATCATACCCCCTTCAACATGACCATATTTCCTACAATTACTCTGGGCTGTTGTGATTAGAATTCTTCGATTCTTTAAGCCCTTACACTTTTTGCAAGGACAATTACATTTATCAACTTTTCTTTGGAACTAAGACCACATTCTAGAAATTGTGTCATTATTTTCTTCTGGGTTCATATTGCAAGGTGTGGACTTTCTTCACAGGCAATTATTTCGGGCTATAAATATACAAAATGTAAACATACAAGCATTAGTGGTATCTTGTATATAATAAAAAATAATACAAAATTACAAGATTATTCCAATTGATGGATCTGAAACTGAAAATTCAACAAACCAGTTTTATATTAACTAAATAAAACTCAAGGAATCCAAGTCAACTATGTTTTAGAAAGAACAAATGTATTAAAGACAAAAATATACAGTTGTTAAGGTTTGTCTGAATATAAATAAAAGTCTAAGGCTGGATAGCTGGCATAACATTATGATGAATGGATTGCAGAGCATATGGCCATGTTGTTTTATAGCATTCATGCTTCTGGCAGCCATGATTGCACAAATTGGTATAACTTCAACCCCTTCTCTGTGTTTCTCTATCAGTTTGTCATAGATTTTCATAATATATTTCTTTTTCTGCATTGTTTTTACTTTTGATTGTATTAGTGGCAGCTGCAGCCTTTGAAACTGATGCAGTGACAAACAAAATCACTATTCTTGGAATACAATCAGAGAATAATGGTTTACTGAGAATTAACAACACTGAGACTACCCTGGTTCAGTAGAATGGAGTAAATTTTATTGAGCAAATGTCATATGTAGAAGACTCAAAGGTTGTGACCCAAGTCTCTATAGGGATTGGGAAGGAAACTTCAAGTGAAACCCTTGAGCAAATGTCATCTATAGAATAATTAGTGGTTGAGACACATGATGCTACAGAGAATAATAAGGACGTGCTCTTTGTTAAAAATCACATGTCTATTTTTTTCCTTAAGAACCATATAATCATTGCTAATTATCTACATTGTCATTTAAATCATGATTCACATTATGCATATGATTAAGCTATATTATTTAATAATGTAATAAACTTGCTATTATTTAATTGATCGTTGCCTGCTCATTGCTGATCCAAATGGTATAGTTCACTTATCTCCTTGTTACTAGCCTGGAAGTTACAGAAAATATTTCACAGTAATGTCTAGAAGCTTCATAATGAAATGGGGTTGAAATGAAGTTGATCTTGGTGCTACCTAGTGGCTATCCAATAGTTGCACAGGACCAGATTTTATGCAAGATGTGAGACAACGATCCCTATATTACCCCAATAGCATATGCTACAACTTTTAAATAAGACGATTCCTACTCTTAAGGGGAATAAGATTATTATTAATTCATAGATTTCTCAATATGGTTCAATGTGAGAGAAATTATCAA
>MU222628.1:38222-50419 GCA_018584345.1 Thuja plicata
CACCGTGTAATTTTTGGATCGCATCCGAGATTTCCTAGATCGTATCTAGTTTTCAATCGCATTTGGTCAGCAAGGGCTCATATCCGAAGAATAGGCTCGCATCCTGGATACTGCATCACATCTGGTAAAAATTTAGGATCGCATCTGTTTTGAAGCTTGTCCATTTGATTTATCTAATCCTAACAAATTTGACAAATTGTGCTTTCTGTGTTTTGCAGCCTAACAAGTGTTTTCAGGTACCTTTTGACAGGTTTTACGGAGGTGGATTAGCAAAAGTACTAATGTGGTTTTCGCAGGTCACCAAACCCCTTCCGTCTTAACTTCTTTTTTTCCCTGTTTTCACAACTTAAAACCATTTCTTCCCACTTGAAAAACAACTAGATATTATGCTCTTTTCCTCTTGAGGAAAATCAGAAAATTGGACGTTGTCTTATCATTTGTGACGAAACTGGGAGTAAATGAACCACAAACAAAACTGTTTAATTCATTTGGAAAAGTAATTGAACAAAACAAAGCACTAAATATGTGGGCTCAATGAACAAACACATCGTTTAATTACTTTTGGATCAGAAATTGAACAACACAAACTCACTAAATTTTTGTGGTTAATTGAACAAGGCAAAATTTCCCTTTCAAAGCATCCTATTTTCATTAAAATAGGAACCATTAAATCAAGCTCAACATAGCTTGAGGGAAAGAATTTTGTTTTGAGTGTTTAAGGAGAAAATGGCATGGAATAGGAGAGTATGCTCTTCTTCTTTTGAAGAATCAAAAATCTAGAACTCCTAAGCTCGCCAATCCTGGTTACCATTATTTTAACAGTAGAGGGCCTGCCGGTTGAGGAAACAATCTCCTGGGAACGACCCAAGTAAAGACAGGTCTTATGCCGACCGTTCCAACTCACTATAAATAGTTGCTTCCTTGTAGGCCAAAGCCTCGGAAGATGGAACTGATTTTGTTCTTAGAATTTTGACATCATTCCTTGAACATATCGGGGTATATATAGAGCGGAGCCACTTCAATCTTGCTTGCGAGACTATATATATTCAGGTACTCATAGGGCTATACGCCTCAATTTTGCCTTGTGCAATTCTATGGGAGATAGTTTCGAACGGATTGCCCAATAATCTACAACACATTCAACTGAAAGAATTCCTGATTCATCCCCGAAAGGGTGATAATCTTTGTGCAAGGCAAAAATTAATTGCCCCAAGACACTCATCATATCGTGCCCTCACTTGCATTTGGAGTCGGCTAATACAACATTATGAATGGAGCCATTGCATGCTTGGTGATGGTTATATTCTGATTAGCATTTGAGTGTGTGCCTAAGTCAACGAGAAAACAATTTTCATCCTCCACCTAGAGAATAGGAAAAGATGTGTGTTTGATTCATCCCTTCTAACAATGCAAAATTGTTTGACGTGTCAGAAAGATCATTAAAAAGATAAGCTCCTCATAACAATCAATAAATTTCATACCCTGGAGTACAAGTGTTTTTCACGTCCGACAAATACCTCTTGATGCAATTTGGAGACAAACAGATTCACGTTCCTCAAAACGCAAATTTTTCAAAATAGACCAAAACTGACAAGTCCATCATAAAATCGCATCCAGGATTTCCTAGGTCACATCCTGTATTTAGGATCGTATTTGGTGCATCAGATCATATTTGGTCAAGCAACAAGTAGCATCCAATTTTCTAGGATCGTATCTAGGGTTTAGGATCGCATCTGGTTCTGTCAGAGGCTCGTATCTGGGAGCTCGCATCCTGGGCAATGGGCATTTCTAGTAGTCTTTCCTAGGAGGTCTCAGTTGTTTTAGGTACCCTTTTTGCTCTTCAGCTGATCCCTATTGTCTCTTCTAGTCTCCCTGCTGTTATTTTCAAACACTTTCAAAAAGTCTACCTTGCATGCTCAGTCAGTCTTTCACGATCAGTTCAATACGTGTGGTCTATCCATTCTCTATCAACAACTTGGTTTCCAGCTCACTATCAGGGCATTCTAACCCTCTAATGCTGGAATCATTTACATCCACCAAACAAACAAACAATGACTTCTACCTAGACACACCCACTTGAACGATCTGGAATCCTTGCTAGTACTATTGGGAAACGTTGACAAAGTTGAGAAACAAACTTCATGGTTAACACGAGCCGCAACAAGTACCTAACTGAAGGATCAAAAGTACCTCCTAAAAGATCACACTTCCAAGGAGAAACTTCTTGCAATTCCCTATTCAATCTTGATTCACCTCAAATGGGTAGCAACACTAACGATTGGAGTAAAGCCTTTGAGGGTTATGATGATGGAAAACAAGCACAATCCGTAGGAATGAAAGAGGAAGAAAGACCTAGGTTTGAGCATAATCTGTTTGGGTCAGATAGTGAAGAAATCCCTGAAGACAAATATGAAAATTTAAAACAAAGTAAAAGAGTCCACAAATTGTTGGAACGGATAATCGGAGATGACAAAGAAAAATACTTTCTCCATTTAGCATCCACGGGTGTCAAACTACCCCAGGATTACGACGTGAATGATCTCCAAGAAAAGGAGATACCAAACCCCATATCTATCCTTACTAAATAGCTCAATCAGATACAAATTGAGCTCACAAACCTCAAGCAAGAAAAGGACAAACCAAAAACAAAATACTCTTTAGACGCCATTTGTCCATTTCCTTTTGATAAGAGTATCACAATGGTTCCATTTCCTCCTAATGTATCAAGACCAAAATATGAAAAATACATAAGGGAAACTGATCCCCATGACCATGTGAGAGAATTGTGTGCTCTTAGCATTGAGTATATGCATGAACCCACTTACCTCATGCGACTGTTTCCAGGAAGTCTAGGAGGAAACGCCATGGAGTGGTTTTCAAAATTAAATCCCAAAGTCAAGACATTTGAAGAGTTGATGCAACGGTTCATTCAACATTACTCTTACAACATCTAGCATGATGTCACCATGATGGATATATGTAATACCAAGCAGAAAATGGGAGAATCCTTTACACACTTCCTACAGAGATGGAGGAAGATCTTTGGATGATATTCAAGAGTCATCCCTGAAATGGAAAAGATGGAGATCTTTGTTAATAATCTCATACCTGAATTGAGCTATGCTCTACAAATGCAAGATTCTCCTAGCTTCGATAGGATGATTAAGAATGATCTCTGTATCGAAGAAGTCATGGTCAAAAAGGGGGAGATCACCCTTCAAAATGAAAGCAAAGGCAGTAGCTCCAACTCCAAACCTAAATGGTGGAAGCAAAACAAAAATGTTGTTAATGACGGAGTGGTTGACGCTTCCAACATTAATTCTAAAACCAAAGCATTCAATCTTACCAATGGTATGCAAGCAAGCAAGGAGGCTAAAATAACACCTCCCATTCCCAAAACCAACAATGATAATGACAAGGGACGAATGTGGAATTCAAAACCCCAAAGAACATTCACGCCTTTGGGAGAACCTCTTGAAACTATCTTAAAAACATTGGTGGATAACAAAGTCCTTACAATTCCTAATTCTACACCTTGGGAACCAATGGTCAAACCTAGATGGTGGGATGACAACTCTTACTGTGTCTTCCACAAAAATAAGGGACACAAGACAAATAATTGTCTCAAACTCAAGCACGTTATCCAGGACCTCATATAAGGGGGTAAGATCAAGGTGGATGGACACACTACAAATGAAGATCACACGACATTTAATAAACTATTCCCCAATTACAATCAAGGAGAACCATCCAAAGGGAAAGGTCATGAGGTACACTATACTTATTCCAAGAATGACAATGTGATCAACATGCTCAACGTTAAAAATGACTCTATCAACATGGTCACCATCAAAGGAGCCTCATCCTCCACAAACACTGTAACCCGGAGCCAAGCTCAAGTTACAATAAAGGGACCTCCAAAACAGACATCTACACCCAATGTTCCTATTATCACTATACCTAAACCAGGAGAAAAACATATGGTCACTATCCCTGGAGTGAAATATGACTTGGTGGATCAATTGCAAAGAACTGCTGCCAAAATTTCCATCTTCAAATTACTCAAAATATCCACTCTGCATAGAGAAATCCTAGAACAAGCTCTACACGCTGCTAACGTTCCAAAGGACATAGACATAGACAAATTCCAAGCGATGGTCAATCATATTTCAACGCCACATTATCTCTCCTTCTCTGAAGAAGATGACAAGTCTTTGATCCATCCACACAATCAACCCCTCCATATCGAAGTTCTTATCCATAAATCCTGTGTTAGATGCATGTTGATAGATGGAGGCACCAGATTAAATATCTGTACACTAGATCTTGCTAGGAGGCTAGGCCTCTCCGAGCAAACAATTGACTCTAGAAATAAAATAACCATCAAAGCATATGATGAGGAAGAAAGATCCTCCCGAGGTATTATTTGTCTACCCATCAGGGTGGGACCAACTGAAAGAGATGTTATATGTCAAGTTCTGGATCTACCACTAGCCTACAACATTCTACTAGGGAGACCATAGATCCATGAGATGCAAGCTGTACCATCCACCTATCATCAATGCATCAAATTCCCACATAATGGGATAAAGGTGACAATTCCTGCGGATGCCAACTACGCTTGCAAAAATATTAAAGCAGGTAGCATGATCCCCCACAAAAAGGAGGATATGGATGCCGTTACTCCTAAAACTACCAAAGACATGGTCATGAAGGGCTTTCACAAAACGTTGAAACTTCAAGAAACAGGTATGGGAGAATACAAGTTGGACCTGAATCCCTCCCTGAGAGAGCTTCCAATATCGCCAAGATCCTACGGAAAACCATCATCAACATTCACACCTCTCGCAGTACAGGAACTAGAAGTACATAAGGCTACTGGTATGATAAAGGCATCCACGTCTTCTTCAAATAACACAGAAGAGCAGGCAGTATTAAATTGGCTTTACAAAGAAGAGCCAGTGGACTCTGAGGTAAAAAATGTAAAGATATCCCCAGAACAGTATGGGAAGGGATATGATTTCCTCAAAAAAATGGGATACAAAGGAAAAAGGACCTCTGAATGACATAGGATGAGGGATCATTGAACCTATACCCATGGAGTTCCACCTCAACAGAGATAAAATAAGATTGGGCTTTAATACTCAAACTAACAAACCTACTTCCAAGAAGAGTCCACCTTCTGAAGCAGAGAGTGATAAAATAGATGAAATAGTCTCAGACCCATGGCTTTATGAGAGATTGCTACATATTGGTGCAGAGAATCTTGAATATCAAGGAGAATGCTATGTACCTAGTTTTGAGGTACCACAGGATCTTCATACTCCTTTGATAAAAAACCCACCCATTCAAGAGGTAGGAGACACCGTAGCTACTATCACTCAAGAGGAACCCCGGCCATAAAATTTACATCCTAACTGGGGGAAATTGGTCACTATCACACATGTCCTAGATCTACCTCACTTTGATTTGCAAGCAGCTAACCGATTCCATCAAATAAATATTTTTGAATATTTGAATAGATCTGATGATGATGTTACAGACTCTCATGACTATGAGTATGATCGGTTATCCATTGCTTCTGAAGAAATTAGGATAGACATGACTCACATGTTTGCAGCTCCCGAAGCTCCTAGTAGGCGACCTAATATCCCTTTCAATGACACTGATCCTCCTGAGGTAGAAGAAGATCTCCTTCCTCCAATCATAGACAGAGACACTGGCGAATACATAACTCTACGAGAATTTCATAGGCTATAAGCAAGAAGCCTCCTTTTACAAAGAGATGATGATGAGTTATCTACTGATGAGTCACTAGAGTTTGATCCATATATGCCTGATAATGACCCTTTTAACAATGATCTCACTCTTATTGACCTAAACATCAAAGACATTAACTTAATAGACCGTGTCATGTCAGTTAGAAGTTTTGATGCTAACACGATGCTGTCCTTCTCAGAACCTACCTCCCTAAAGTTGGTACTTCTAGACCTCATTGATTGGACTAAAATAGATCCTACACCTATGCTCAACTTTTCCAATGACCACTCCCTAGCTTGTTATCTTAATTCTTATGAACGTCACCCTTCTTCCACCAATGCAAGGAGTGAGAACATGTCATAGGAAGATATCAAGTTTCTTAGTCACAAATTGAAAAATAAAAAGCAAAAGAAGAATGATGGTGAAAACCACTCTATGGCAGTATCAGATCCCAAAATAGTAAATAAAAAAGATGTATCCGATGGTAAAAACCTCTTAGAGGTGCCAAAGGATGAGACTCTTGATATCCTCCCTGAACATTTTCAGGAAAGATCTTCAGTATTAATTGAACCAACACAACCGGTGAACTTGGGCACTCTTGAAGATCCTTAGATTGTTTATCTAGCACAATACCTATCAGAAGAAGAAAAGGTACAATTCACAGAATTCCTGAAGGAGAAAAAAATCAACTTTGCCTGGTCCTACATGGATATGCCAGGACTAGATCCCAATCTCATTATGCATCACTTATCTGTAGCTCCTGGGATCAAGCCCGTAAAATAGAAACTGAGAAAAATGCATCCTCATGTTGCATTACTGGTGAAGGCATAATTAGAGAAGTTGTTAAAAGATGGATTCATTCGGGTCATTGCCTATGCAGCTTGGATCTCCAATGTGGTCCCTGTTTCTAAAACTGATAAATCTTTTAGAATCTACACAGACTTCAGAGATCTCAACAAAGCATGTCTGAAGGATGATTTCCCTCTACCAAATATTGACATGATTATAGACCTTGCAGCTGGCTACCAGATGTATTCCTTAATGGATGGATTCTCGAGTTATAATCAAATCAAGATCGCCCCTAAGGATCAAGATAAAACTGCATTCACATGTGCATGGGTCACATTTTGCTGGAACGTCATGCCATTTGGGCTAAAGAATTCCGGAGTGACATATCAAAGAGCTATGACAACCATATTCCATGACATGATGCACAAAAACATGGAAGACTATGTCGATGACAGACTGGCTAAATCAAAAGAAAGAGGCACTCATATTGCGGATTTAGGAAAAATATTAGATCGAATAGAACAGTTCCAACTCAGGCTCAATCCAAAGAAATGTGCCTTTGGGGTTCAATCAGGAAAGCTCCTAGGATTCATAGTATTGGCAAAGGGAATCGAGGTAGATCCGGCAAAGGTAAAAGCTATTCTAGAGATGACTCCTCTACGTAATATCAGCCAAATGAGGACACTACAAGGAAGACTCCAGTCTATCAGGAGATTCATGTCCCAACTTGTAGATAAGGCACAACCCTTTACTAAGCTACTACATAAAGGGGTTACATTCAACTGGGATGACCACTGTGAAGCTAACTTCAGGGAATTAAAAGCATACCTGGCTGCTCCACCAATTCTTATGGCACCTATTCATGGAAAACCTTTGCTCCTATATATTTCAGCTACAGCTACATCGCTAGGAGTATTATTGGCGCAAGAGGATGAAACAAAGAAAGAGCGAGCTATCTACTACATTAGTAGAACTCTAGTCGCTTATGAGCTCAATTATAGCCTTATTGAGAAAGCATGCTTAGCAGTTGCCTTCACGTCACAGAAATTAAGATACTAAATGTTCTCACACACAGTCAAGCTCATAGCTAAGATCGATCCTCTGAAGTATCTTTTAAGCAGAACAACATTAACAGGACGTTTGGAAAAATGGGTCCTCATTCTAAGTGAGTTTGACATTGAGTATGTTGAATGGAGGGCTGTCAAAGGATAGGTGCTTGCCGATCAACTGGCCGATTCACCACTCCAAGATGATACACCATTACTAATTGAGTTTCCTGATGAAACAATCATGCATCTCACTGAACATTCATGGAAGATGTACTTTGATGGGTCATTTACTCAACAAGGATTTGGAGCCGGGGTTGTCTTCATTACTCCAAAAGGATATAAAATTCCCAAATCTTACAAATTAATGTTTCCATGCACCAACAATATCTCAGAATATGAAGCATTGGTCAACGGCCTCAAACTCGCCATAGAATGGAAGATCATTGAGCTACACATATATGGTGACTCCCAACTAGTTATCAATCAAATCAATGGGGAATATCAAACGAGAGATGAAAATTTGATGCCCTACAAACAACTCATAGATAATCTGAAGAAATACTTTGTCTTCGTCACCTTTCAGCAGATACCAAGATCAAAGAATAAAGCTACAGGTGCTATGGCTACCTTGGCGTCCATGTTACAGTTAGAGGAACATCAATTCCGCTATGACCTCTTGGTGGAAGAGATATCCTATCCGGCCTTCGCCAATCCAAAATACCACGTAATCTGTGCCTTAAATATTCCTGATCAATCCTGATATACCAGTATTATTGCCTATCTTTCAGACCAAACTATTCCCGCCAATCTATCTAGAAATGAGAAACGATCCATGATTAGGACAGCATCGCGTTACGTCCTCATAACTAACAACCTATATCGACGTAGTCTCAATGGTACACTTCTTTGATGTTTAGAACTAGAAGAGTCTGATCTAGCTTTAAAAGACATCCATGAAGGTATATGTGGATCACACTCGAATGGCTTTTCATTAGCTAAAAAACTACTCAGAGCAGGCTATTATTGGCCTACCATGGAGAAAGATGCTATTTAATTTTTCAAAGCATGTCTTAAATGCCAAACACATGGAAACCTCATCCATGCTCCTGCCAGAGAACTGATACCTTTCATAACACATTGGCCATTTCAACAATGGGGCTTTGACTTGGTTGGACAGATATATCCCAACTCTTCAAATGGACACATATTCATCATTACGGCCACTGAGTATTTCACAAAGTGGGTTGAAGCCATGCCACTAATCAAAGCCACTGGCAAACAGGTGGCTATGTTCATTTTAAACTACATTATTTGTAGATATGGGATACCCTCTTCAATTGTGATAGACAATGGGGGCCAATTTAAAAACCAAGACATAAATGACCTCTGTGAAAAGTTTCACATTACTCAACATTGCTCTTTGGTCTATTATCCTCAAGGTAATGGACAGGCTGAGGCTTCCAACAAAAACATTCTCAAAATCCTACACAGAATTGTGAGCAAGTCTGGCAGAGACAACAAAATCTGGCACTATGGGCCTACAGAACAAGCATCCGAACACCAACTAGAGAGCCATGCCATTTTCTCTAGTCTATGGCACTAAGGCAGTACTACCTATTGAGGTTGAAATTCCATCTTTGTGAATCTCTCTACAAGGACTAGTTACTGATGAACAGTACCGCATTGATCGGATAAATTCTCTAGACCTACTGGATGAGCGCAGACAACAAGCGTTTGATCATCTCAAAGTGTACCAAGTAAGAATTTCCAAAGGTTACAAAAACAAGGTTAAACCATGCAAGTTTGAAGTGGGGGACCTTGTCCTAAAAGAGAATCCTAAAAACCAGCCTAACAGAGAGCAGAAAGGGAAGTTTGAACCTAACTGGATGGGGCCTTATGTTATCACAACTACTTTTGGGACTAGAGCTTATCAGTTAGCTACACCTGAGGGAGATGTTCTTCCCAATCCTATCAACACTCTACATTTAAAGCGGTTCTACGCTTAATGTTTGGCTAGCAGAGCCTGTACAGCAAAAAGTTCTTGCAAAACACCAAAAATATTCATAAAATTGATCCTGAAGAATTCCAAAAATAGTGGAAAAATTCCTACAAAATAGGTATCATTGGTGAAAACCTGGTAAACAAGCGCCTTGATACTACAAAAACATTGAAAAAAGCAAAAATAGCAAAAAAATTGAAAAAGAGAAAAGTACCTTGATGAGCACCTAGTCAAACAGGCATCTTGGTAGCAAAAAGAAAGAAAAAGATCTTGCCAAGTGGTGAAAACCTGGCAATCAGGCGTCACTTGTGTTCTGCGCTCCATTTATCAATGCACTACTGATACTAGGCCTTCCTAATTTTTCCTGTGCTTATACGCTGACTTCATTTTTCCTACATGACTATCTTATCCTCGCTTGGGATTTGTCTATCTTTACGTCTTAGGAATAGTTCATTCTGCACTAGGGGCATCTTTATTGGCATAGTCAGTCATGGTTGCTAGGTTTCTCTAGGATGGTTTGCCTCATGAACATGATGTTTCTGGATACATGCAAAAAAATGTCACTTACTTAAAACAAAGGTGTCTTTTGACGACATGGGACATGACATGACATTCACAGCATTCCTACACAGCTATTTTGGATCGAAAACATGAATGAATCATCCTATCAAGGCATAGACATGGAACACCATATTGCTTGTATTACAATTTTTTGATTGATGGATCTTTACTATGTTTGACAGATGAATGAACAAGTACTACTTAAAACACACAATTTGCTATTGATTTGATTATGATTATTTAGTGTCCTGATGATGTTTTCAACTAGGGGCATCTAAGTAATTATAAATTTTATTGGATCGATTCATAATTTCTGATTTGTTATGTCTTCTTAGTTACTCAATGACGTCTACGCAAAGACAAAGAGTCGCAAGGATTGGGGGCATAATGTTTTCTTAATTTTCTATGTATGGTGATTGTTTCAAATAAACCTATAAATTTCACCTAACTTGGATGTTTATGGTAAGAGCTACCACTATGGGTGGATAGCCGCATATATCTCGATCTTTGTTATGTGTAAACTACGGTGAGTTTGATACAATTTCCTTGTCTGTTTTCTGATCCAGATTCTCACTAAGGTATACGAATCATAATGTACCCAAGGATATGAATTTTTCAAGGTCATTGCGGGTTCAATATCTTGCCTTAATCAGAAACTGGTATATTAAAAGGAAGGTGACTATTTTGATGTCCTGGCTCCTATGCCTTGATACCTAAGTCTATTTCTGACATTCCAATAAAATATAGTATTCATATTATCATAATATCCGTGGGTATTAGTGATGATTATACTATTCGACGGTATCCGTTCCAAAAGCGCCCAATGATGATAAAAATGTTGCAATATTTGCTAAATCAGTGACACGTCCTAAGAGTCTTCATATAGCTACATTTAAAGATTTCTTGATGCATTTTGTCCAACAGTACATAACAAACATAAGGTGATTGAAAGCTCAAAACATGGTTTCTATCTTCTTCTACCACTATCAAGTTAATTACATCATTTATATTACTGATATCATCCATAGCATACATTTTGGAAAAGCGAAGCTGAAAAATACAAAACTAAAATGTCCATGCATTGCATTTTTACTTCTACATCCTAAGTGCATCCATACATATATTTTTACATCACTGGAAAATCAAAGAAAACATACATTTGCATTTTCACATAGATATCATTTGTTCACATCAGTATTATATTCCTCACATCCACATTCAAAAATGATGTTGTCAAAACTCATCATGAGATCAAGATATCATCACATGTGCACAAGATACATTTACCACATCTATGAAAAGAAAAATGGATACATCTACCACATGCAACATGTCAGAATCTAGAAACTACAAGCATGATACACATCAAAGCATAAAGAGTATCAGTGCGCATAAAAGAGTATCACAACATAAAGTGTATCAGATGTATACAGAGTGACAGTACACATGAAGAGAATTAGTATGCCAAAACTCACGAATCAGATATATATATCAATGTAATGTACAAAAAGGGGATCTCAGCAAGATCCAGATATACAAGTATAAATCTCAAAAAAAATAGACATAGTGCACAGTCTCAACTCTGGCCGCCCCCTCTCCCTGATCAGGAGGAGGAGGAGGAGGTGGCATGAATGGCACTTCTGGAGGTGGCATGGCCCCCTCTGACTGCTAACCTATGTGTGAAAATGTGGGTGCCCTCTGACCCTTAGGAACTGCAGCGTGCACAAAGCATAATAATACGTCGCCCTCTATCCCTGATGGACTGCTGTCTGGGCTTGTGTGTCCCTCTCAGCTCTCAACCGCTTGATCTGTCTATCCCTATTTGCTAAAAGTGCCTCTACAGTAGTCACCCTAGCCTCCAAGGTTATGATCTGAGCTCTGAGCTCCTCTCTCTCCTGCTCACGCCTTGATAGAGGGTCCCCATCTCTGCCAGGATCCTACTCCTGCACTCTCTGTCTCCACTATCTCTACTGCTCAAGAGTAAGTAATGGGCCAGGATCTCTTTGTGGGGCCACAAACCTGTATCTCGACCATCTCTG
>MU222628.1:59470-72702 GCA_018584345.1 Thuja plicata
TATCTATAAATTTGGATTAAAAAAATTAAGTTAGACTAGTGGGATCCATTGATACTAGCATATTAGATTTGTCCATGGATGACATGTCACAATATTTCTATCCACTTTAGCAATTAGATCAATGGTTGATGATTATTTACTAATTCAAAAATAATTCTTCCACTAATCCTCAAATACCTAAACAAAAATAGAATGGTTTACTTTTAGTCTATTAGAACTATGGTACTACTGACATTGCCTATAAATAAGATATCTACAATCTGTATATATCCAACTTGAAAAATTATCAACCTTGACAAATTCACTGCAATAGATAGTCGTGTGAGTTAACTTCATCAATAGATAGTCATGGGACTGTAAATTTATTTATAAGCTCAATCACAGCGCCTAAAATCTTTATAATAACATCATAGATAGACAGAAAATAGAGAGCCTGCCAAATAAATATTTATCATGATCTTGTACCAAATAGAAAAGCAAACTTATAGATGAAACCTCCACAACAAGGAGTTGTGTAGAATCATGTTGTTATACATACCCTAAAAGCCTCCAATGCGAAGGGGTCTGTCTTGTTGAGTACAACTACATCTCCATTTTCTGCGACTACATAGGTTCCCAATTTCACAGATTTCAATTGAATCTATGTTCCATCCTGAGCCAATACAATTTAACATATGTAAATTCTAAAGATTTGCACTAATGCCCTGCTCTACACTAAAGAACTTGAATAATAAGTACCAGTAAATCGTTGTCAACAATGCCATCAAAGAGCGAGGGTTTGACCCATCCTTCAATGTTGAGCCGCCCTCACAAATTTACAACCAGATGTTTTATGGTGCTATTTGGAAGCCTCCTCCCCTGCGGTATCTTCCTTCCACCCACGTCTACAACAATGAACTTGTTGAAACCCTTCCTCTTGCCCACGCCTAAAAAAAATTGAAAAATGAAGTGAGTTTATTCACTTTTTTTTTTTTTTTAATATATCTTGATTCGGTCAAAGTTCTCACAATAAATTTAAATAGTGTCAAAAGTTAGACCAAATCGGGCATAAACAAAAACAAAAAAGAGAACATCACAAGTCAAAATGGTCTGTGGTCAAAAATAAAGGTTGAAAATTAACCTCAAATGTATTAGTGAGATATAAATTATGATAGCTTTACCTTATTTATTGCCACTTCTTGGCTGATGTTCTCTATGAGCTTCTATTGGTACTTCATTTTGACTCTCTCCTCAATTTCCTTCTCAACATCAATGTTCTGAGTTGTGATTACATCGGTGAGGGTAGCTAATTGATCAAGTATTGGCTTGTTCAGATCAATTTCAACATCATGCACTATTTGATGTAGATGTCTCGTGTTGTCTCTAGTACCATGGAGTCCCTGTATTGTTTCTTTAGCTTCTCTTGCAGTGCATTCCTTTGGCATATCTCTCCATATTCCTATAATGCTTCAAAGTCAAGTGTAGATGGGTCACACTTCAGTATTACAATGATTTCATCCAATGTAACGTCTAACTTGTTTTTCTTTTTCTTCTTCTTATTATTCTTTTGTGACTCAGTAGAATGTAAGACCATTGCCAATTTCTTGGCCTTTTCTATTGTGCTTGATGAAGTGACCTGTTGTGCTTCTTTCTTCTGCTTGGCATCAATTTCTGCTTGTCAGGTGTCTATAGACGTCTCCACATTCACCTTTAAATCATTGGTAGCACTTTTTTCAATTTCCTCAGGAGTACCATGTTTTGGTTTGTCTCCTTCATTGGTGTCCTTTGCTTCATCAGTTTTGGTTTCTACATTCTTGTCTTGAGTATCTGCATCTTTTTCCTTATCTCCTTTAGTAACCTTATTAGTGTCGGTTACATATTGAGTATCTCCAATATCTTGCTGACCATCGGTGTTATCTTTCTTTGCTTCTTCTCCTACATCCTTTCGAGTATCCTTCTTAGGTGATTTTCTTGTTTCTTGCATGATATTGATAGCTTGTATCAATATTGGCAGTTTGCCTGGAATGTTCACCTGTACAGTATCAATTATTGTGTCCTATTCATCGGTTGTGTCTTTTGCAACAGTGACTTCTTCATCCTTATTGATTTCATTTTCTGGGTCATCGGTAATGTCAATGACATTAGTATCCACAATGTTTTCATTTGTGGTATCATCCCATGTATCATCTGCAGTCTTGTTTCCTGTTGTGTCATCCTCTTCTTTATCTAACTTAATGGATGTATCATCTTGAGTTGCCTTGTCAACATCTTTTTGTTGAAGGTCTTGGTCGGGGCTTTCCTCCTCAATTGGTCTGTTCATGATCTTACACCATTTCTTGTGGTTGTCTTGTTCAAGTTCAATTAGCTTTCCTTCAAGAAATTTATATGCCCTCAGCTTTGGTGAGAATTTCTTTTTGTGTTTCTCCATCATCTCATCTATCTCAACCTTCTCTGATTCAGGCGACATGAGAGAAACAAGTACTCCTTCTCTAATTTCTTTCTCATTTTTCAAAGAAAATTTCTAATGGGAGGATAATCTATCCAAGAGTTCCCTTGGTACATAACTACCTTCAAATTGCATTGGTACATATTTGAAGTTGTATATTTTAGCTATAATGGCTTCCTCAATCTTATTATGATCTTCTTGATTTAATTTCAGCCATTTTCTAATGTTTGAATCTGTAATTGATCTAGAATTTGCAATATAAACACAAATTTCATCAATAGTTTCAAGTTCTTTTACCTTGACATTTTCTTCCTCTATGGCTTCATCTTTCTTGGTGTCTTCTATGTCCTCTTGGGTTCTAATGAGTTTCCTTCCTTTCTTGTTTTGTCCTATTTTTGGTGTGGGAGATTTTCTCTTGTAAGTCCCGACCCTTTCTTTCTTTAGAGGTGAAGGAGTAGATTATTTGGATGTTTGGCTTCTATTCCTTGAAGCGGCTGTTGTCCTTGGTTTCTTAGATGGTAGAGGAGGTGGCAAATCTGACTCTGTTTCCTTAGAGTCATTCTTTTCTTCATCTTTACTGACAGATAACTGTTCTTCGGTTTCCTCCTCTTGTTCAACTTCTTCATCTTGCTCATCTTCTTCCTTGGTTGCTGACATAATCTTCTTGAGATTATTCACCATCTTGTCCTTCTTTTTGACTATCATCTTGACAACTAGGCCTAATTTAATTCGTGTCTTGGCCTCTTCATATGTGACAAACCTTGGTTGCTTCTTGTCCAGTGGTTCATTGATTAAGGCATCAATTGCCTTTGTTGCAAGATCAATGTTGATCTCATATTCTAATGGTTGTAACCATGTTGTCCTTGCTACAACAGGTTTGATGTAAGTATTATCTATGTCAACCATGAAGCATATCCCATCCTTTTATTTATCAATGAGTTGCTCAAGGATTCTTACCCTCTTTTGCATTCAGTCTTTGAATACATTGAAGTATTCATCCATGAATGTTTCAAAGTTATCTCCCAGTGTAGCTATGTGCTCACTGATTTGCGTGGTGACCGGTTTGGTGCCATCCCATTTTACATCTCCTACTGATGGGATCTTTTCTTGAAAATAAAAGAAGTTACACATTATTAGTGAGCCAAACTTACAAGTGTTTGACTTTGCATTCCTGATTGTCTTTAGGTTGTCCTTCAACTGATTCAAGAGCAGCTCAGATAAGTCCAATTGTGTACCCTTCTTCACAATTTTGTAGGTTGTGTCCACTGCACCTGATGCTATGCTGTTTAATCTGCTTTCCTGGAAGAATTTGTGGCCCAAAACACATGTACCAAACTTGATCTCATCATTGGTTATTGTTGTTACTTTCAATCCTCGACCATCCCATTTGGCTCCTGTCATCTTCTCGGTCTCCGCCCTTGGTGGATTCTTCAATGCCTTTACTTTATCAGTTACAGGGTAACCGGTGACCGCATGGATGACATCTCAGGTTATTGCCTTTGGTTCATCCAACCATAAATTATTGTTATGCATTCTTCTCACTACTAACTGAATCCATTTGGTTTTGAAGACTTTTGGGAACATTAGGGCATTGGTGAGCCCTTTCACTTCAATGTTTTTGGGTTCTTCCTTGAGTGTTCCATCATCATTGCACAAATTCTTGTAGGCTTCTTGAACCTCTGAACTTCCTATTTTTGCTATCTTGAAATGTATGAAAGATCAGACATCTTCAACTAGTAAAACCCTAGCTGGAATGCGTGAAAATGCACTAGCATCATCGGGTTGTGAGGCAACCTTAGGATGGATCTTATAGCTAGGTTCCTCATATGTTGTGTCCTTGATGAGCTTGAACTCATCTTTATTTTCATTATTAGATTTCACGGTTCATGAAGTTGATGTCATTTTCATAAATTTAGGGCTTCTATGTAATGCATAAAAATAGAGTTGTCAGTCTCGAAGAACTTACTATTTGTTTTTGCAAAGATTCTTGAACTGCTTTGGAGTGCTCAAGGTCAAGTCATGATCGCTCTGTAGCTTGGTTGCTTTTTTCTTGAAAAATGCCTTTGGTCGCTCTGCTCTAGGTGTCATGACAAATGAGTCATTCCAATGCCCTATTTGTAGTTGTTTCCCTAAAATACGTCCCATAAATGCTTACCAACTCCTCAGTGTATAGAGACTGAGTTCTTTGGGGAAGACTTTACTTCCTTCGGTGACACTTACAACATTTCAGAGCAGTCGATGTTCACTTTTCTTTTACCGACAAGTTTCAGTATCACTTACAACATGTTCATGTGCTTGTTTACCGATGAGGCTTGGTTTATACTAGAAAATTTTTCTTTTAACTGACACTTCTTGTTAAATGTAGGCAGTCTTAACATTGAGGGTATACTGACGGGTTTCAGTATATATGCCCGAAAGCATAGTTATCACATATTTCAACAAGTACAACCATGATGCATCTTTCTTAGGCTAATTTAGAATTATATCAACATATTATGGAACTGATGTAAAGTAATAGCTTGGGGTAATGTAATTCCATACATACTTGTTCTGCTTGGGTGGGGTTGGTGATGTCACCGGATCCATTGGATGGGGTGTCACCATTTGCATTGCTCATTCTAGCTTCATCATTGCTTGAATATTTTCTCCACATTTTGTCTTTAGCCCTCAAGATATCTTCAATGATTTTTCCATTGGGATATGTGCTTGTCTCTGTCATTCAGTCTTTGCAGTCTTTCTTGAGATGAGCAACTTTATGATAGTGTAAACATGTCATTCTGGGGTTAGTCCAACCTCTAGAATTTCTAGTCCATTATCTCTTATAGTTTGTTGCAATGTGACCATATCTTCCACATGCTGTACAATTTTTCCAAGTATTGTAGTCCCATACATACTGATTACTGACTCTCTTCGGTTGATAGGGAGTTTCTTGACCTTTAGGCTTCCATGTTTGTCTTTTCTTTTTCCAGCATTCAGGAGTTGTGTTCCCATTCATTTTGCATGTAGGACAGTATTTTTCCATGTAGTTTTCCTTCTTTGGTTGTTTCATCTTAGACTTACATTCATATGCTTTATGACCTTTCTTGTTACATTTATAACATAATCCTATGAATGAAAATGTAGATTTAGGAATACCTTTCATTTTGCCTCTGCATACATTTGATGTATGGCCTTGCTTTCCACAATGATTGCATGGAAGCTTTCTTGGTCTTGGATTTTCATAGACATTCTTTGGATTGGATTGATTTTATGATTCTCCATTTTTGGTAAAGCCTAGATCATTGTTGTTGTTGACTCTTTGTTGTCCCTCAAGAAAATCATCCATTCCTTTATTGCTTTCTTTAGCCTTTTTGATAATTTCATTATGTCGTTGTTTTATTCTTATTTCATGATTTAACTTTTCATTCTCATCCCTCAGTTCACCGATAGCTTCTATTCTTTCAATGAGTTTAACATTTATTATGTTTGCCTCTTGACTCATAAGAATAATCTGATTTGTTATCTCATGGTGATGCTCTGTAAGTCTTTGTATTTTAGACTCTTTTTCTTGTAGATTTTCTGTGATCTTTCTTCTATCATTAATAGCTAGTGTTCTTTCTTGTTCATCTTGTCTAGCATTTTTCATGACACCAATCATCTTTATCATTTGTGTCTCTTGACCGATTTGCAGAGATTTAACCTATCCAACCAGATGTAGATTGATTTCAGTTAGGCTTGTGATGCTTTCTTCTGATATATATGATGTTTTTCTTGGAGTTGATCCTGAAGACTCAAAGAAATCTGGTATCACTTCCTCATGATAATTTGTCTCATTACAGAAAGATGTCATATTCTTTCTTTCCTCTAGCAACTGTCTCATACTGATTCTAGCTTCTTTATACTGTTCAAAGAACATCTGAATTTCAAGCTTTTTGTTCTCAATATTTTTATCAAGTCCGTACTTCTCCATTATATGATCTTTTCTCTTAAGCCTTTAAGCTTTCCAAGAAGATACTTAGCTCTGATACCAATTTTTGGGATTAATGGGAAGTATGTACTGAGAGGGGAGGGGTGAATCAGTACCTCTAAAACATTTTGTATCCTTTAATCAATTAACCTTTGTAATCAATTGCATATCCATTCAATCTGAGCTATACTATCTTGATGTGAGTTATATCAATTCATAACATTAATAAACATGTGAATCATTCATAGAAACATTCATGAAAGTAATTAACACATAACACAAGATATGATATCGCAGAAAAATATTGTTAGGAAGTAAAAACTATGGTGGGGATGACACCCACAAAACTTTATTATCTGCAGATTGGAAGGGGCAAGTTAAGGCTTACAATTTGATCACTTCTGATGATCTACCCTGTTAGGAGTATCAGTGGAGACCTGTTAAAGTCTACTCTGTTAAGACCTTTAGCAACATTGTTGAGTGTGCACTCGGTTAAGAGATTTGATGTTGGACTGTTAAATCCACATTCCTTGAAAGGATTTTTACACTTTGCTCCACTTGTTAGAATGATAGAAAATTATAAATTGATCTGTTAAATGCAATCTACTATTGCTGATATAGATCCAATTTATTTTACATGAAAAATATTATCACCTAATTGTGATTGATTAATACCTCTGATTATCGGTATGCTCTGTTCTTGGTTCTGCTAACCAAATCCTTCTTTTGTTGTTCTGGTTCTTCAAACTCTCAATTCAATCCATAGATGTGCTCGTTCTATTTTTTTCTCTCTTTTCTCTTATCACATCCATTCATAATGAATGATTGCATCATCTATTTATGGATGGATTGACTTCATCAAGTTTTGATAAAAACAATGTTAACTCTAAGATCAGGTTTACAACTTATACCTAGATCTCCTAGTCTATGTGTTTTAAATCAGTTAGACTAATTAAAACACTTACATTAATGTTTCTTGTCCCTAAAGAAATGGATTTAAAATAATTAAATATCCTATAAATAGAATACACTTTCTTTATCTGACGTGGAAGTCAGATCCACTTTTTGTGGGCTGCAACTGACTTTTGGTTCTGTTTGTCAGTCATGCTTGACTGTCCTTCAATTTTGTCTATCGGTTGCACTATATCTGTCTTTTCGATCTGTACTATAACTTTTATTTTGGGTTCCTCTGTCGGGTTCCACTTTATCTTTCTACTTTGTGATTTTTGATTTACACGCTAACTTGTGTCATCGGTTCTCTCTGTACTTAGTCATCTTTGGTGATCTCTTAATCTGATCTTTGGGTTTCTCTTTCCTGTCTTTTGGTGTAGGCTTACCGAAAGTGTTGTTTGTATACTAACAAAAAATTAATGTCATCAGTTTGCATACTAAATTCGTAAGTTGACACTACTTTTATATTGAAATATGGATTGGATTGTTGTTGTCCTAAGTTGAAGAATTGATTGAACTCAGAAGATAATGTGCACATGTAGTATCACAACTATAATCATTAAAAGATTGCATAAAGGTACACCCCTTTAACACTACTATTCAGCTAATGAAGTTGAAATACATTGCTTTTTCATTCGTGTTAATACTGATATTGTACTCTAAGTATTGATCAGATTAAAATTTTCAAATTCAGAATTGATCATTACATTGTGCATTCAACTGAATGTAGTAAACAAGTGTTCCTTCAAATTTACATATTTCATATTGAGAACTTAGAGAAGATATCCAATTCTAAAAGTAAGAAATGAGCATAAGAAGGTTTAGGGGTCCATGCATTGCCTTTAAGAAGTCTTCTGCATGTTGGAGCTGATTGACTGTATCATTTGAATCTTCATGTCTTTAGCCTTGTCTTTGTCTTAGGTCTTCTTATGGTTTTGTCCTGCATCAAGAAAAGAAGAAAATAACTTATCTTTAAGTTACAAACTCCATGGAGGCCGATTTCTGTTAGCTCAAGTTTGACTGCATGAAGCCTGAGTTCTTTCTTTTGAACAACCCACTGTTATTCAAAGCGGCGACATGCATTAAATTTACAAGGTCGTAGTCAAAGACAAAACAAACAGAGATTGTTGTGTGTGGCTCAAGTTCAATTGAGGATGCATGGGAAGCGCCATATATTATGGCCAAAAGACTCTAAGTTCCAAGTCAAGCCAGCCACAGTGTTACCTGCAAAGAACCTGAGTTCTTATATGATGCCATGCTCCAGTCCAAAAGTAAAAACCCGTGGTATATAGGAGAGCCCAACTCTCTACAAGTTCAAACAAGAAGAAGCTTGAGTTCTTATGAAGCTGCATGGAGAAATGCCATATATGGAATGCAAAGACTCCATATAAAGAGCCGTGGTGTAGATGAGATCCTGAGCTCTTCTAAAGTGTCAAATATATGCAAAAAATCCCAAGCTCTTGATTAGACCGACAACACATTTGTGAAACTCTATTTATAACTCCAAGTTCAAGCCTGAGTTCAATAGTGAATGCATATCTACAGCAAGGAAACATTAGATACTAGATGAACCTCAGTTTCCAACTATTAAGAGCTCAAGATTACTCTACCAAAGCCCAAATAACCATGGTGAACTCCAGCTTATTGATAAAGAATAGAGGAAGCCAAAGACAGTGCCATATCACAAGCATGGCGGCGCCATAAATAGAAAACCCTAACCTCTTTCCCCAAACTACATAATGTGAATGAAATGAGAAAATAATGCAATATGCCAAGTTTTTTACAAACTTGAAATCCACTGATGGAAGCAGTTAATGCCTTGGTAACTGTAGTGCCACGACAAGCTCTCCAAGTGCCACGACAGGGAGGGAGATATTTTTGCATTGTATTGGTCATGTCAACCTTAAGCATGGTTAAGCTATATGCTATATATGGTATCGATTTTAGGCTTGGTTGGGGTTATGAGTTGTATGTAGTTAGGGGATATGCCATAGGGTTTAGGGTTTTTCATATACATGGGTAGTGGGTAATATGCAAAGTGTTCGATTTTGATGTAATTTTAATAGGTTGGTATTTTTTGTAAAAGAGAAGATATATTTTAAAAATGTCAACTTTAGAGAGCATGAGTTAGGGCTATAGTTTGGGCATCAATTATGCCTTAGATTTAGGGATTTGGCTATTTGGGAGGGATTTTGGGGGGCTATAGTTTGGGCATCATTTATGCCTTAAATTTAGGGTAATCTTTCTATTTAAGGAGGACCTTTTAGAGGGAATTTCATTTTTCAGAATTAGCCTTGAGGGGCTATATAACTGAACCTCTTTAATAGTTTTAGGGGTGGAGAATTTGGGAAATAAGAGGTATTAGTGAGAATATTGTTCCTTTTCCCTTTTTCTTGTATTTTGGCAGCCATCGGTTCATGTTTAATATAGATTATGATCAAGTGAGTGCATACATTCCTTGACATTTTTATACTTTCTCATGTAGCTATTTGCAGATAATAAAGATGGTCCTATTTTTCATACAAATTTTTTGAGTTTTTTCTATCAATCCTTCCAAGTTTTTGCATTAAAGTGTATTGTGTCTTTTAGCATATATTAGTGAATTGTTCCAAATTCGTATTCTAAGTTATAAAGAGTAAACCTTTTGTAGAAATTACATGTTTGTTGACTTAATTATTACCATTAGTGGCACAAACCCTAATAACGAATTCTATGTCATCCTAGGTGTTGTGAAGTGAATGTTATTGCAGAGTTTAGTAATGTATGTCCTGTAGGTGCATATTTATAATTCTGATGAATCTGAATCCATTTGGTGTATCACCCTTTTAACTAGTTTATTCATTTTTCAATTATCCTCCTCCCTTTCCCAAAACCAAGAAAGTTAGTATTAGGTGATATTCCAAATTGAATAAGAACCAGCCTAGAATCTAGAGATTCGTTCTCTCTACCACCAAGGAGAATGTTTCCATGTTTCAACAGTATAGGTAGATTTCAAATCAAGTTATAGGCCCAATGCTAATTGACAACAGTTTTTGGCACGCCCGGTAGCACCACGAACTATCTAAATTATTATTGTTGTTTTGGTGTGAACAACGATATTTCAGCCTTTGAAGGCAGGATCCAAACGCACACCTGGTGACTCTACTAGAAAAGATCCACTGGTTTCAAGAGATCAAGTGCTGGTATTTTCCAAAATCATTTTTAAAATTCAGATTTCCAGCTTATTAAATGACTAAAGATGTCATATTATTGTGGGCAGAAAGAATACCCACCACCATATTATTAAAGGAATGACCATGAAGTTTCTAACTAGCCATATCATTTTGAGGACACTACAAATTTTTTTCAGAATGATTTTGCAAGTGTTAATTATCAGCATGTTTCAGCTATTTGTAAGCCTCTCATTCCTGTGCAAGTCTTGTATAAACTGGATCTTAATGGAATTAGAGATCAAGTTATGGCTCTCGGTCAAAGGCTTGTTGACCTTGGTGTAGGTTTGAAGGGAGATCCATCTTTCACCTTACACGAGAATGAGTTTGGATATCAAGACTTACAACTCCTTTTGGGGGGTTTGGCTGCCCAGATTCATGAAAATAAAGAGCAACAAGGATTTGATATGCAGATAGAAGATTCAACCTATCGAATCTTTCAAATGTACATGCTGATATGGAGTGTGAAATATTCTAAAGATACAACGACAATAAAGTATCATATGCAGACTCAAGAAAAGGAGTAGTTTGATGCCAAGCAAAGACAATTTGATCAAGCTCTTGCAGAAGAAGAGAAGTTGGAAGCACAGAAGAAAGTTCATGAGAAAGAGTTAGAAGAACATAAAGAATTGACAAAGGCAATGTTTTCTACAGGTGTAAAAAGTGAGGAAATTCCCAAAGGAGATTAACAGCTCATGAGGAATTTCATGACAAAGAGCTACGTGAGCACAAAGAGAGAATAAGACTCCTGATTGATACAATAATTAAGTATAGAGAGGCCGGTAAAATTCCCAAAGGAGATTAACAGCTCATGAGGAATTTCATGACAAAGAGCTAAGTGAGCACAAAGAGAGAATAAGACTCCTGATTGATAAAATAATTAAGTATAGAGAGGCCGGTAAAATTCACTATAAAGAAACCCAAAAGTATAAATGAAAAGTTGAGCAAGAGGTTGTAACTGAGCCTCATACCCTTGCTGATTAGAACAATGAAATGATGGCAGATATGTTTGATGAGCTACCTAAGTTTTTTGAAGAGGACAACGTACTAGACCAAACACCATTATCAAGTTCTGGCCAAGTGGATGAAGAATGGAAGCCCATCCTCATGCAAGATCATGAAGAAGATGCTATAGATCAGAGGATAGCCACACCCGTCCCAGGAAAACAAGTAGAAGTTCAAGATTTGGGTGAGTTGAGCATGCATGATAGTGTCAACAAGGTAAATATCAATCCTCTTCCATGCAAAATTAAAATTCAGGATGATGAGGTTGATTTTTGGGATGGTCTTGAAGTATTTATGGCAGAATTCGATGTTTGTCCTTCCCCTCCTGACAAAGAGAGTCAAGTTTAACAAGTTGTTGAACATATGGTGGTTGATGCATCTCAGCACATGCCTAAGGATGAAGTTGACAAAGTGCTAATTAAAGAACAAATAAGTAAAAATAGCATGCAGAGATATGAGATTGAGCCAAATTCTCTAAACAAAGAGTGTGACAATGAGCCACATCAAGTAGACCATGCAGTTATCCACCCTCTTAATCCTCTAGAGAGTGAAATTTCTAATCAAATTGATATCATAGTTGAAAAGATAGTTGAAATCGTAGAAATCAGTAGCATAAAATACAAATGTGCTATTACAAGAGGCTGCCCAATCAGGCATATTTCCAGAATGGGGCCCATTCCTAAGATTCCAGTTATTGAACAACAGATCCAACATGTTTATATACCTCAAATCTACATTGATATTAGTCAAATCCAAGAGGTATGTGATCTGGTTTATAATTTCAAAGATATGCTATAGAAGTTTCAAAGCTTTCAAGTTATATTGCATATATTTGCGGTTGCCCATATACATGCATCTCATCTGTTGTTGGTGAGAAAAGGAAGCTATTTTAATCAGTCAGTTAATGGATGTATCTGATGGTTTTTTATGATTTATTAGCTTAGGTTAGATTAGAAGTTTTCAGTATAGTTTCCTTTCTCCAAGTGTTGATCAACACAAGTTTCAGTTTCAGTTTGCAGTTTGTGTTCAGTTGAGGAGGTTCAGTTGTTTTTGAAAGTTGAAGACTCTGTGCCCAATGGATAAGCAAAAGGCAACTAGTCTGATTTTGTTCAGCAAGAAAACACCCCTGAGAGGTCGCCAAAAAATGTTACCAATTTAGTTTGCATACTAAATTGGTAAGTTGACACTTGTTGATGTTTATAGCTTCGATCAGATAAAATAACTATGAGATAAATAAATAATATAATGAACATTGCTACTTAACATTATCTCCTTATGATATTGAATTATTGAATTGATAATATTATTGTACATTACATATACATATTAATATATATATATATTATAATAATAATAAGATTATTATATATATATATTAATATATATATATATACAATACATATTATTGTTGATAAAATAATATTAAATATAATCTCATAGCTTGGATTAATAATCTGATTAAATAAACATTACCAGATTTGTATCGGCTGATAACAATTATGAATTGTTTTATATTGGTTATCACATCATTGATTAAATCAATTAACATTGGCGCAATTCTGATCTGCGTCGTTCTTATTAAACTTGGATTGTATACCGATTTGTATTGGTCTGTTTCTAAAACATGTTATATACCAATTTGTATTGGTTTGGTTCTAACACATGTTATATATACCGATTTGTATCGGTTTGTTTG
>MU222628.1:75364-92957 GCA_018584345.1 Thuja plicata
TATTTTTATATATATCTATTATTATATAATAATAAATATATATTTCTATTTTGTGATTAAATATATTATATATATTGAGATTACATAAGAAAATTTAAAAGTCATATATTCTGATTTAAATTTAACAACACTACTTTTATATTGAATTATGGATTGGATAGTTGTTGTCCTAAGTTGCGGAATTTATTGAATTCAGAAGATAAAGTGCACATGCAGTATGACAACTATAAACATTAAAATATTGCACAAAGGTACACCCCTTTAACACTACTATTCAACTAATGAATTTGAAATACATTGCTTTTCATTCATGTTAATACTGATATTGTACTCTAAGTATTGATCAAATTCAAATTTTTAAATTCATAATTGATCATTACATTGTGCATTCAACTGAATGTAGTAAACAAGTGTTCCTTCAAAGTTACATCTTTCATATTGAGAACATAGAGAACATATCCAATTCTGAAAGTAAGAAAGGAGCATAAGAAGATTTAGGGGTCCATGCATTTCCTTTAAGAGGTCTTCTGCATGTTGGATCTGATTGACCGTATCGCCTAAATCTTCATGTCTTTAGCTTTGTCTTTAGCCTTGTCTCTGTCTTAGGTCTTCTTGTTTTTTCCTGCATCAAGAAAAGAAGAAAATAACTTATCTTTAAGTTACAAACTGCATGGAGGTTGAATCCTGTTAGCTCAAGTTTGAATACATGAAGCCCAATTTATTTCTTTTGAACAACCCACTGTTATTCAAAGCGATGACATGCATTAAACCTACAAGGTCACAGTCAAAGAAAAAATAAACAAAGATTACTGTGTGTGACTTGAGTTCAACTGAGGATGCATGGGCAGTGCCATATAATATGGCCAAAAGACTCTAAGTTCCAAGTCAAGACATCCGTGGTGTTACCTGTATAAAATCGAGTTCTTATATGATGCCATGCTCCAGTCCAAAAGTAAAAACCTATGGTATATAGGAGAGCCCAACTCTCTACAAGTTCAAAAAAGAAGAATCTCGAGTTCTTATGAAGCTGCATGAAGAAATGCAATATATATGGCATGTGAAGACTCCATATAAAGAGTCATGGTGTAGATGAGAGCCCGAGCTCTTCTAAACTATCAAATATATGAAAAAAATACCAAGCTCTTGTTTAGAACGATAACACACTGGTGAAACTCTATTTATAACTCCAAGTTCAAGCCCGAGTTCAATAGTGAATGCATATCTACAACAAGGCGACATTAGATACTAGATAAATCATGGTTTCCAACCAGTAAGAGCTCGAGATTACTCTACCAATACCCAGATAACCATGGTGAACTCCTGATTATTGATAAAGAATAAAGGAAGCCAAAGATAGTGCCATATCACAAGCATGGCGGCGCCATAAACATAAAACCCTAACCTCTTTCCCCAAACTACAGAATGCAAATGAAATGCGAAAACAATGCAATATGCCAAGTGTTTTACAAACTTGAAATCCATTGACAGAAGCAGTTAATGCCTTGGTAACTGCAGTGCCGCGACAAGATCTCCAAGTGCCACGACAAGGAGGGAGATATATTTTGCATTGTATTGGTCATGTCAACCTTAAGAATGGTTAAGCTATATGCTATGGTATCATTTTTAGGCTTGGTTGGGGTTATGAGGTGTATGTGGTTAGGGGATATGCCATAGGGTTTAGGGTTTTTCATATACATGGGTAGTGGGTAATATGCAAAGTGTTAGATTTTAATGTAATTTTAATAGGTTGGTATTTTATGTAAAAGACAAGATATATTTTAAAAATGCCAACTTTAGAGAGCATGAGTTAGGGCTATAGTTTGGGCATCAATTATGCCTTAGATTTAGGGATTTAGATATTTTGGAGGGCTTTTGGGGGGCTATAGTTTGGGCATCATTTATGCCGTAAATTTAGGGTTATCTTTCTATTTAAGGAGGACCTTTTGGAGGGAATTTCATTTTTCAGAATTAGCCGTGAGGGGCTATATAACTGAACCTCTTTAGCAGTTTTAGGGGTGGAGAATTTGGGGAATAAGAGGTATTAGTGAGCATATTGTTCCTTTGCCCTTTTTCTTGTATTTTTGTAGCCATCAGTTCATGTTTAATATAAATTATGATCAAGTGAGTGCATACATTCCTTAACATTTTTGTACTTTCTCATGTAACTATTTGCAAATTTTGAAGATAATAAAGTTGGCCTTATTTGGCATACATATTTTCTAAGTTTTTGCTATCAATCCTTCCAAGTTTCTACATTGAAGTGTATTGTGTCTTTTAGCATATATTAGTGAATTGTTCCAAATTCCTTTTGTCAAAATTGCCTGTTTGTTGACTGAATTATTACCATTAGTGGCACAAAGCCTAATAGTGAATTCTATGTCATCCTAGGTGTTGTGAAGTGAATGTTATTGTAGAGTTTAGTAATGTATGTCCTGTAGGTGCATATTTATAATTCTGATGAATCTGAATCCATTTGGTGTATCACCCTTTTAGCTAGTTTATTCATTTTTCAGTTATCCTCCTCCCTTTCCCAAAACCAAGAAAGTTAGTATTAGGTGATATTCCAAATTGAATAGGAACCGACCTAGAATCTAGAGATTCATTCTCTCTTCCACCAAGGAGAACGTTTACATGTTACAAAAGGATAGCTAGATTTCAAATCAAGCTATAAGCACAATCCTGATTGACAAAAGTTTTTGGCATGCCCGGTGGGACCAAAAACTGTTTCACAGTTCCAAAGAGCTTCATTATTATTGTTTTTTTGGTGTGAACAATAATATTTTAGCCTTTGGAGGCAATATCAAAATGCACACCTGGCAAATCTGCTGGAAAAGATCCACTAGTTTCAATAGATCAAGCGCTGGTATTTTTCAAAATCATTTTTTATATTTAGATTTCCAGCTTATTAAATGAATAGAGATGTCATATTATTGTGGGCAGCAAGAATAACCACCACCATATTATGAAAGGAATGAACATGAAGTTTCTAACCAGCCATATCATTTTGAGGGTGCTACCAATTTTGTTCAGAATGATTTTGTAAGTGTTAATTATCAGCATGCTTCACCTGTTTGTAAGCCTCTCATTCTTGTGCAAGTCTTGTATAAAATGGATTTTAATGCAATTAGAGATCAGGTTATGGCTCTTGGTGAAAGGCTTGTTGACCTTAGTTTAGGTTTGAAGGGAGATCCATCTCTGCCCCTACATGAGGATGAGTTTGAATATCGAGAGTTACAACTCCTTTTGGGGGGTTGGGCTTCCCAGATTCACAAAAATAAAGAGCAACAAGGATTTGATATGCAGATAGAAGATTCAGCCTATTGAATCTTTCAAATGTACATGCTGATATGGAGTGTGAAATATTTTGAAGATACAACAGCAATAAAGTAGCATATGCGGACTCAAGCAAAGGAGTAGTTTGATGCCAAGCAAAGACAATTTGATCAAGCTCTTGCAGAAGAAGAGAAGAAGCTGGAAGCACAAAAGAAAGTTCATGAGAAAGAGTTATAAGAACATAAAGAATTGATAAAGGTGATGTTTTCTACAGGTGTAAAAAGTGAGGAAAATTCCCAAAGGAGATTAACAACTCATGAGGAATTTCATGACAAAGAGCTACGTGAGCACAAAAAGAGAATAAGACTCCTGATTGATACAACAATTAAGTATAGAGAGGCCGGTAAACTTCACTATGAAGAAGCCCAAAAGTATAAATGAAAAGTTGATCAAGAGGTTGTATCTGAGCCTCATACCCTTGTTGATTAGAACAATGAAATGATGGCAGATGTGTTTGATGAGCTACCTAAGTTTTTTGAAGAGGACAACGTACTAAACCAAACACCATTATCAAGTTCTGGCCAAGTGGATGAAGAATGGAAGCCCATCCTAATGCAAGATCATGAGGAAGATGTTGTAGATCAGAGGGTAGCCACACCCATCCCGGGATAGAAAGTAGAAGTTCAATATTTGGGTGAGTTGAGCATGCATGACAACATCAACAAGGTAAATACCAATCCTCTTCCATGCAAAATTAAAATTCAGGATGATGAGGTTGATTTTTGGGATGGTCTTGAAGTATTTATGGCAAAATTAGATGTTTTTCCTTCTCCTCCTAACAAAGAGAGTCAAGTTCAACAAGTTGTTGAACATATGGTGGTTGATGCATCTCAGCACATGCCTAAGGATGAAGTTGATAAAGTGCTAATTAAAGAACAAATAAGTAAAAAGAGCATGCAGAGATATGAGATTGAGCCAAATTCTCTAAACAAAGAGTGTGACAATGAGCCACATTAGGTAGACCATGCACTTATCCACCCTCTTAATCCTCTAGAGCTTGAAATTTCTGATCAAATTGATATCATATTCAAAAACATAGTTGAAATCACAGAAATCAACAACATAAAATTAGAATTTGCTATTACAAGAGGCTGCCCAATCAGGCATCTTTCCAGAATGGGGCCCATTCCTAAGATTCCAGTTATTGAACATTAGATCCAGCATTTTATATACCTCAAATTTGCATTGATATTAATCAAATCCAAGAGGTATGTGATCTGGTTTATAATTTTCAAGATATGCTACAGAAGTTTCAGAGCTTTCAACATATATTGCATATATTTGCGGTTGCCCATATACATTCATCTCATCTATTGTTGGTGAGAAAAGGAAGCTATTTTAATCAGTCAGTTAATGGATGTATCTAAGGTTTTTGGATGATTGATTAGCTTAGGTTAGATTTGAAGTTTTCAGTATAGTTTGCTTTCTCCAAGTGCTGATCAGCACAAGTTTCAGTTTAGTTTCAATTTCAGTTTGCAATTTGTGTTCAGTTGAGAAGGTTCAGTTGTTTCTGAAAGTTTAAGACTTTGTGCCCAATGGATAAGCAAAAGGCAACTGGTCTGATTTTGTTCAGCAGGCAAACACCCCTGAGAGGTTGCCAGAAAATGTTACCAATTTAGTTTGCATACTAAATTGGTAAGTTGACACTAATTTTGTATTGAATTATGGATTGGATAGTTGTTGTCCTAAGTTGCGGAATTTATTGAATTCAGAAGATAAAGTGCACATGCAGTACATGAAAACTATAAACATTAAAATATTGCACAAAGGTACACCCCTTTAACACTACTATTCAGCTAATGAAGTTGAAATACATTGCTTTTACATTCATGTTAATACTGATATTGTACTCTAAGTATTGATCAAATTAAAATTTTCAAATTCATAATTGATCATTACATTATGCATCCAACTGACTGTAGTAAAGAAGTGTTCCTTCAAAGTTACATCTTTTATATTGAGAACTTAGAGAACATATCCAATTTTGAAAGAAAGAAAGGAGCATAAGAAGGTTTAGGGGTCCATGCATTGCCTTTAAGAGGTTTTTTTCATGTTGGAGCTGATTGACTCTATCATCTGAATCTTCATGTATTTATCCTTGTCTTTATCCTTGTCTCTATCTTAGGTCTTCTTTTGGTTTTGTCCTGCATCAAGAAAAGAAGAAAATAACTTATCTTTAAGTTACAAACTGCATGGAGGCCAATTTCTATTAGCTCAAGTTTGACTGCATGAAGCTTGAGTTCTTTCTTTTGAACAACCCACTGTTAGTAAAAGTGATGTCATGCATTAAACTTACAAGGTTGCAGTCAAAGAAAAAACAAATGGAGATTACTGTGTGCAGCTCGAGTTCAACTGAGGATGCATGGGCAACGCCATATATTATGGCCAAAAGACTCTAAGTTCCAAGTCAAGCTAGCCATGGTGTTACCTGCAGAGAACCTGAGTTCTTATATGATGCCATGCTCCAGTCCAAAAGTAAAAACCCATGGTATATAGGAGAGCATAGCTCTCTACAAGTTCAAACAAGAAGAAGCTCAAGGTCTTATGAAGCTGCATGGAGAAATGCCATATATATGGCATGCGAAGAATCCAAATAAAGAGCTGCAGTGTAGATGAGAGCCCGAGCTCTTCTAAAGTGTCAAATATATGCAAAAAATCCTAAGCTCTTGATTAGAACAACAACACATTGGTGAAACTCTATTTATAACTCCAAGCTCAAGCCTGAGTTCAATAGTGAATGCATATCTATAGAAAGGTGAGATTAGATACCAGATGAACCGTGGTTTCCAACTACTAAGAGCTTGAGATTACTCTACCAACACCCATATAACCATGGTGAACTCCAGATTATCGATAAAGAACAAAGGAAGCCAAAGACAGTGTCATATCATAAGCATGGCGGCGCCATAAACATAAAACCCTAACCTCTTTCCTGAAACTATAGAATACAAATGAAATGCAAAAACAATGCAATATGCCAAGTTTTTTTATAAACTTGAAATCCACTGACAGAAGCATTTAATGCCTTGGTAACTGCAGTGCCATGACAAGCTTTCCAAGTGCCATGACAGGTAGGGAGATATTTTTGCATTGTATTGTTCATGTTGACCTTAAGCATGGTTAATCTATATGGTATGGTATCAATTTTAGGCTTGGTTGGGGTTATGAGCTGTATGTAGTTAGGGGATATGCCATAGGGTTTAGGGTTTTTCATATACATGGGTAGTGGGTAATATGAAAAGTGTTATATTTTGATGTAATTTTAATAGGTTGGTATTTTTTGTAAAAGAGAAGATATAATTTAAAAATTCTAACTTTAGAGAGCATGAGTTAGGGATATAGTTTGGGCATCAATTATGCCTTAGATTTAGGGATTTCGCTATTTTTAAGGGCTTTTGGGGGCGGGCTATAGTTTGGGCATCATTTATGCCTTAAATCTAGGGTTATCTTTCTGTTTAAGGGGGAACTTTTGGAGGGAATTTAATTTTTTGGAATTATCCTTGAGGGGCTATATAACTGAACCTCTTTAGCAGTTTTAGGGGTGGAGAATTTGGGAATAAGAGGTATTAGTGAGCATATTGTTCCTTTTCCATTTTTCTTGTATTTTTGCAGCCATCAGTTATCATTTAATACATATTATGATCAAGTGAGTGCATACATTCCTTGACATTTTTGTACTTTCTCATGTAGCTATTTGTAGATTTTGAAGATTATATAGCTGGCCCTATTTGTCATACATCTTTTCTGAGTTTTTGCTATCAATCCTTCCAAGTTTCTGCATTGAAGTGTATTGTGTCTTTTAGCATATATTGGTGACTTGTTCCAAATTCCTATTCTAAGTTATACAGAGTAAACCTTTTGTAGAAATTGCCTATTTGTTGACTGAATTATTACCATTAGTGGCACAAACCCTAATAGTGAATTCTATGTCATCCTAGGTGTTGTGAAGTGAATGTTATTGCAAAGTTTAGTAATGTATGTCTTGTAGGTGCAGATTTATAATTATGATGAATCTAACTCCATTTGGTGTATCACCCTTTTAGCTAGTTTATTCATTTTTTAGTTATCCTCCTCCCTTTCCCAAAACCAAGAAAGTCAATATTAGGTGATATTCCAAATCGAATAGGAACCGACCTAGAATCTAGAGATTCGTTCTCTCTTCCACCAAGGAGAACATTTCCATGTTTCAAAAGGATAGCTAGATTTCAATCAAGCTATAGGAAAAATCCTGATTGACAACAGTTATTTATAATGCAAATTTTATAAAAATAATGCAATGTGCTTTATGCAATATTTTTTATGGAAAATTAATGTTATTTCCATTTTCTATAAAGTTGTTAGTATATTTTTCTGTGAGATCTTGTGAATATAATATTCAATTTAAATGCTTTATTGGATTTGTAGGCATTTTATTTTGGGTTTGGTTAAACTTATTGTTTATGAGTTCATACATGGTTATTTCAATTCAATTTTTTAAACTATGTGCATAGATTTCTATCAAATTCTAGTTTTAGTCATGCTTTTTAGGTTTTACATGTTAGACAAAAATAATAATTTCTATAGTCTTAAGTTGAATTATAGTTTAGGTCTATATCTTAGCCTTTGAATAAAGTTGTAGGTGTTACTTTCAATTTTTCACATTACATATTAAAAGAAATACCACATTTTATTTTTAAACTAGTGTTTATGAATATGACCATTTTTAACACTCGTCAATTTTACACTTCCTTTTGTTCCCTTGATTTAGTGTGCTTTCTCATTCGTATTTGTAAGCCTATTACTTGTAGTTTCATTTTCAAGTTGTTGTACTCTAGTGTGGAAATCAAATATTGTTCCTTCAGTGTTGTATGTGTCATTTTCTAGTACTCTAACCCTTTTTGGGTGGACTCCTAGTAGGTGCCATAGTCCCTAAAAAATGAGCCCAAATTTGAATATGGTAACATGTTAATTTGTGCTAGTTTTTATTTGATGTGGATTTTTGCATAAACATTGGAAGGAATCCTAATCTATGAAATACCTTGGGAACCCTATATAAGAGTACCCTCTCCTTCATTTTCATTTTCAATCATAGACAAGTCTTCTAGAGAAAGTATTATTGGCATAATTCTTCAGATCTGAGTACTAAGAAATAATGGGTTGCAATATTTTCATGTCAAGGAGCTTTTATGCTTGATCTTGTTTCAACATGTCATGAAATCTTGTAGATCTTGGGAAAAGAACATTAACAATTATCAACACAATTAAGCTTGAGGTATTATCTTGTGATAAATTCAACATTGTACTTTGAATTGAGCTTATCTCCTAATCATCGTTGTTGTTGGGAGGGTTGAATCCTTTTGGGGGTTGACTAAGACAAGCCCCTATACAACATAAACAACAATTTTCTCCCTCTTGTATGTAGGTTTTCATACCCAAATGTGAGGTGTTGTAAATGTAGAGGAAAGTGGATTGAGACAAGAAGATTAAAATCCTAAAAAAATGACTATGACATTAAACATAACTTATTTGATTAGCGATTTAGTCTGATACTTATTCAGAAATTTTTTAAAGGAAGCATGAAGGACATACTAGGACAATGAGGCTAAATAAATAAGTCCTACCATTTTGAGCTTGAATTTCAATGATAGATTTCTCTCTAAATCTACTTTCCAGGTCTATGTTAGTTATTTCATATCAAACCTATAGCTCTTTTTTCATGTTGATTAGTGTACAATTTCATGGCTTTTGTGTAGTCCTTCTTTTACTAAATCACCTCAATTAAATACACACAAGAGGAGGAGGATTCTCACCCAATCAACACCCATCTCTTTCACATCTCAATATATGTGAAATTTGGCCTATTGAATTTTATCCTCCAATGTGAGATAATGCATGAATAGGTCTGATTCCTAGTCTAAATCTAGTGGATCCCTATTCCTTACCTAAAGAAATATGTGGAGAGAAACAAGAACATGCTTAAATCAAAATTTTAGTTATGAAGAATTAAAATAAGGTGGAAATAAAGTAGTACTAATTGATGATAATGATGTTGAGTTATTATTGTTAAAATTCTCTTAGTTGCTAATGATTTTTATGCTATTGAAGATGATTTTCATGCAACTAAAATTAAAATTTATAGTTTGATTTAGGTAGTTCTTTCCAACTCTCCTAGACAATGTTAAGGAAATAATACTTATGAAACTTTAGTCTCATATTTTTAGTGTTAGGAGTCTAGATTTGTTATTAATTATATGTTAAATAAGTGATGTTTGTTGTTGATTTTGCAAGTAGATTTCTTAATTGTTTAAATTTTTTTTCTCAAACACTTTATAAAATCACCCCTATTTTAATTTGTAATGAAAATTTAAAAATGTTTTGAAGAATTTGATTTGGAATAAATCAATTTCAAGTTTTTTCAAAGTAGTCTTATTATCATTTGTTTTAAAGATTAAATAGTAGCTAAAGGGATTGTACTCATGTATTAGCATAAAAAAGTATTAGATTGTCTTTTTTCCATTTATGACCTAATAATATATTACTCTATATTAGACTGCCCACAATTAGTATCAAACACCATACTACTAGCATATATCACCAAAAAAATAGAGTTTTCTCCCTATACACTCTAAGTAGAACAAAATAGAGATATAATACATATAGTATTAGTTTATACTGACATTAGCCCAACCCAAATGACCTTCCTTATATTAGCTATATTGAGAAAAAAAATGAAAAACTAGAGAGAAGTCCAAGTACTTATGTCCAATTCTAGGCTCTCACTCTAGTTTTGACTAGGATTGCATTCTATGTGAACCTTGAGTTCAGCATTTTATGATACTTCTTCACCATTAGGCTCCTCTTCCTCCTTATTTGGGACCAAAATTCTTCCTTCTCACCTTCTTCCCCAAGTCCCTGAACTTCCATGCACTCTTGCATCCATCTATTCACTCATGTAGTTGCAAGTCCCATAAGCTTCTTCAGGAAAATGATGTTGTAGCATATTGACTCCTTTCTACCTTTAAAAAATAGATGGCTCCAATGAATAAATTAGATGTTTTCTTCCAATTTCCTACCACTTTATTTCACCACATAGGAATCCTTCAGGGATGGATTTTTCCTATTATCATCAAAACTTCCCAATATGTTGTCTAATTCTCCAAGAAATTATATTTTAACTAGTTTCTAGCAAAGCATCTTCATTGAAGCATTCAATTCTTCCAGATCCAACAATGCCACTAGAAATATTGTAAATATATTTCTATTTGCACTATACTTATTCTTGGTCTCGAGAAATTCATTTCCTAGTACGGCCTCAACATGTGTTGCAAGTAATAGGACTTTACGATGTTGTCATCCATGTCTTTTTCCACTATTGTCCCAACAAGTATTCTCATTCATATTGAATATTTGAGTTCAAAGGCCTCTATGCTTGCAAGAATGACTAATTGACCCTCTACATGCCCTATAGGGTTCCCAAGTGTGCTCCCTTTTTCTATGTCTACAAAATATGTCATTCTTGATGTTGTTTCTGGTGGCCTCACTTTGATCCCTCTACTTCTTCTTTTCCTAGCTAGTATCTTATCCACACCTAGTTGTAGGTGATTCGTGGGTTGATATTCTTGCTATTGTTGGAAGGGTTTCTACTGGAGTACTGCTCACTGGGCACTCTTCTTAGAGACCTGGTACAGGATCTTCTAAGATAGTGTTTGTGGGGTCTCCCCTACAAAGCCTCCCTCTACTGTTGCTGGATGAAGTTTTTCTCATGTTGCCAAATCTGTTGTTGTTATTCCTTCAAAGGAGAAATCTTGACCTCTTGCATGTGCCAAGACATCCCATGTCATGGCATGTGGTCTGGATGTTGTGGATAATGTATATTTCTACCAATTCTATGGGTGGGTGTATAGATTTGTTGGTTTGTGGCCTTTCCTTCCGGATATGCATCGTTGGGTTTCAAATTCTTGGAGATCCTCAGTCTTTGGTAACATTGAGCTTTTCACTTGTGCAAAGGGGTTTTTTGTTTCTTCTATTTCTTCCTACGAAGACTGTGATTTGGTGCTGAACAAGACATGTCACTAGTATATTTGACCCCAAAAATTGACCAACATTCCTGACCAAGCATTAAAATATTTTTGCCTGGTCAGTTGATAGAAGGAAAATTTTGACTTTTTAAAATCCATTCCCGTGTTGGTCAGAATTATGACAATGTGAAATGTCATAATTACAACGAACATGGGCATATAACTAAAAAAATGGCATTTTCATTATGTTTCATTTTGTTATTGCACAGAGCTAAAGGAGGCCGGAAGGACTAGGGCATCTGTCGACATGTATGCAGCTACAACTGGAGCCTCTTTGATTTATATGCAATGATGTTAATTATTTGCATTGTGATGAATACTATGTTCTCTTCATATGCATATCAACAGTGAAATGTAAATGATTCAGTGTTTAACTAAATATTATTGATTTTATTCTCTTTTTGAAAATCAATGAATCGTATTTATTGAATGAAATACATGTAAAATATGAGGTCTTCTAATTTGAAAGGTTATGCAAGTTTTTTCCTACTGTAAATCTGACTCTATAATTTATTGGACCAATATGACTCTCCCCATTATGGTCTGGAAATCAAAATGCTCCCTCAACCTGCCAACCTCATTGGAGAGAAATGTGTAATGCTCTCAACAGGTGAAAGAAGTTGAGACTTGAGGAACATACGAGCCTTGAGGATACTCACTGTTAGCAATAACTGAGAGGGGGGGTGAATCAATGGCCTCAAAAATTTATCCTTAAATCTTAACCACTACTCAATAGAACTCAAATTATTATGTCCCTACAAGATGCATGCCATGAAATACTTTATAATGATAAACTGTCTGTCAGTTTTCCTTGTCTGTCCTTATTCTCCTTGATTACCGATAAGTAGTATAACTATTTACCAAAACTCAGTAAATAAGTAGAGTATACCAGTCAATCCAGAATTAACTATGTGAGATGCAAAACAATAAAGAAATGAATCATACACACATAACACATGGATTTTAACATGGAAACCCTGTTAAGGGAAAAACCACTGGGAGCGGTACCCCAAATTTTCACTCTTCTGAAGTGAGCCCTGTTAGGAGCCAACCCTATTAAAGGTTACAAACACATGGTTAAGTGCGACCTTGTTAGAGGATTTTATACATAGAGGTTGTCACTTAGTATCGGGCATCCATTTGCTACAATCCTTGAATCAACCTCTTTCTTAGCCTGTCGATAGGTATGGAACAAATCTTGCTACCATCCTCGACTCACCCTCCTTCTTAGACTGTCAATAGGTATCGGGCAAGTCTAATGCTACTTTCATGAATCAAACTTTTTGGCACTCCTTCAGATTTACCTCAATATATAGAAGACTGTTAAGTCCTACTTGGTTAAGAGACTTATATGTTCCAATGGTTAAACTGAAACACTATGACCTATTCATGATGCAAATTTGAATTGCATATTTTTAGATCTATTTAAGTACATTACCTCTCTGATCAATGTATCAATTCAATCTTTGTGCTCCACACTTTCTTCTCTATGATGTTGTGCTCACTGTTTGTCAGTGTCTGCAGAATTTCTTAGCTCTTTCTTCATCTTGATTGATTAGGATTGCATGAAGTTGTTCTTCATCAGTTTCTCTTTAGCATCCTCTTTCTATTCACTCCCCTTAATCCCTTTTCCGTGAATGTGATCATTTTGGAAATGAATTAAGCTTGTCTCTTATTTAGACATAATATTCATTTTCTTGATTCTTGATTCTTGGCGTGCTAAACAATCTAGCCAATCTGATTTAAAGCATAACTCATGATTTGTCTCATAGAAATGTTCTTGCCAACTATAAAAATCATCTTTAAATCAATCACTTAACTCAGGTCGAATAAAACAAAGTAGACAACTAGTTAAGTATATCTTTTAGCTCTTCCAGCTAGATATTTTGTCATTTTTTGAACTCTCTTTTCTATCGGTCACAACTGACTGAACCATCAGTGAGAACTGTCAGTTCTATCGGTGAGACTCCAGTTAGCTTCGTGATCTTCAACTTAATATTATCAAACATTCAATCAGTTACATGTCATCAATATCTCCCTTTGGCATTGATGGCAACATACTATATTATCACACTATACTATTTCTAATACAATATGAAATACAATAGTTGAGATTCATAAAACTACCAATCTTTGTTTTGATAATCGATAAAAATGTCTGACCATCGGTAAGATTTGTTAAAGCTTAGATTTGACTCTTGCAGCTTTTCATCTTTCTTCTTATGTGTTGTGTTCTCTTCTTATGTCAAATTCTCCCTTGACTGTTCTTTTCTTTTGATGTCTTTTTCTCTTGTTAGCAACTCTCCCTTTGTATACAATTTGGCAATTACTCTCCCTATGGATATAATCTCCCCTTGTTGGAGTAATATGATAATGGATGACTGTGATAATATGGATATTCTCTCTCCCTTTGACAACAATGCCAAACATATATCTTACAGATATCTGACATTCATGTCAAGTGATCTTTTCTCTCCATCCATAATATATTCCTTGAATTTCCCTTATCCATCAACAATACATCAATATGCTCTTGTGCTCGTGATGATATATACCTGTCTGTATATAGATGTAGCTTTGAATTTCATCTTTTTGCTCGCATCAACATGAATGATTTTCTGATACTATGCAGGCTGATGCAGCCTTCAGTCATTTTACTGATTGGTAGACAATGGTTTGACCCCTAGTCTTTTCCTCAAGTATTCAAATGTATCCTTGGGCAGTGGCTTGGTGAAGATATCGTCAAGCTATTCTTTGGATTGCAGATACTCAAGTATCACCTCTTTTTCCTGAACTTGTTCTCTCAAATAATGATACTTTATGGAAATGTGTTTAGTCTTAGCATGCATGACTAGATTCTTGGAAATGTTTATTGCACTAGTATTATCACAATAGATAATTACTGGTTCTAGGATCTTCATATGCATACCTTCCAATAACTGTTTGATCCATGCAATATTTAAGTAATTTGCAGCAACAACAACATATTCTACTTTTGTAGTAGGCTGAGAGATGCATCCTTGCTTCTTGCTAATCCATGTGACAAGTCTGTCAACCATAAAGAATGCTCCTCCAGTTGTGCTATTTCTGTCATAAATGTTTCTAGCCCAATCAATGTCGGTAAACACCTTAAGTTCAAATTTTCCTTCTCTTCTATACCATAATCCATAGTCCTCGGTATTCTTTAGATATCTTAGAATTATTTTCACAATAGTCATATGTGATTCCCTGGGGTTAGCAGAAAATCTAGCAACTATTCCTACTGCATGTGAAATATCTGGTCTAGTATGGACAACATACATGAGTTTGCCTATAATTGATCTATACATTTAGTTTGATTTACCTCTAGTGTCTTGTCCTCCTTTGTCAACTTACATCTAGTAACCATCGGTGTTCCAACTAGTTTGGAATCTTCCATCTTGAAAATCTTCAAGACCTCTTTAATGTATTTGGATTGTGTAATGAAAATACCTTCACATTGTTGCATATCTGTAGACCAAGAAAGAACTTGATCTCTCCAAACATAGACATCTCAAACTCTTTTCCCATCTCATTAGCAAATTATTTGCATAGCATATCATTGCCTCCAAATATGATGTCATCAACAAATATTTCAACAATCAAAGTGTTAGCATCAGTATCTTCCTTCAAATAAAGATTACTATTTTCACTAGTCCTTACAAATCCAATACTTATAAGATAGGAATGAATTCATTCATACCAGGCTCTAGGAGCTTGTTTCAATCCATACAAGGCTTTATGATGTCTACATACCATGTTTCTCTTGTCTAGATCTACAAACCCTTCTGGTTGCTCAATGTATACCTCTTCTTCAAGTATTCCATTTAGGAATGCTGACTTGACATCCATCTGATATAATTTGAATCCTTTGAATGTAGCATAATAAAGTATTATTCTTACTCCTTCTAACCTAGCAACAGGTGCAAAGGTCTCTCCATAGTCAATACCTTCCTCTTGTGCATACCCCTTGCATTCTAGTCTTTCTTTATTTCTTGTGACTTCTCCATTCTCATTCAGCTTATTCCTGAATATCCATTTACAACTGATGACATTCTTGTCATCTGGTCTTGGTACAAGTGACCATGTCTTATTTTTCTCAATCTTCTAAATCTCATCATTCATAGCACTTATCCATTCTTCATTATCAAGTGCAGCATTGACAGATTTTGGATCAAATTCACAAATTAAACAACTTGTGTTTAGAGACTTACTTCTTGTTTTTGTACCATCTTTCTTATCTCCTATGATATGGATCTCTAGATGGTTCCTTCTTACATATCTGGAAAGTACAGGTACAACTCTTTGTGTATCATCATGATCATCATTTTTTCCTTCATTCTATTCTTCATCACTCTGCACATTGTTTTGATCATTATCCTGACCGTCGGTATTTGCAGCCTGACCATCGGTTACAACATTATAATGCTCAGGGATTAAGCACTGTTTCTCGGTGTTAGGGTCTTCATAGTATACAAACTTGTTGTAGTCCTCTGGTTCTTTTGTGCTATCCAACTCATTCTTTTCTGCAAATTCATCTATCTTTACATTTGCACTTTCAACAATTTTGTTAGAAGCCTTGATAAAACATTTATAAGCCTTGCTCTTGGTGGAATACCCTAGAAAGATACCTTCATCACTCTTGGCATCAAGATTTCCATTTCTATCATCCTTTAAGACATAAAATTGACTACCAAAGATTTTGAAGTAACTTACATTGGGTGTTTTACCAAACTATAGCTCATAGGGTGTCTTCTTTGTGTCCTTCAATTGTACTATGTTTAAGGTGTAGACAGCAGTACTGATAGCTTCCCTCCAAAAGATTTGGGTGATGCCTTTCTCTATTATCAGTTTTCTTGCACAATCAACTATGGATATGTTCCTTCTCTCAGCGATCTCATTTTGTTGTGGTGTTCTTGGTGCAGAAACCTGTCTTTTTATACCATGCTCATTACAGAAATTAGTGAATTCATCTGATATAAACTCACCTCCTCTATCTGATCTCAAACATTTCAAATCCTTACCATTTTGTTTCTCTACTATATCCTTCTACCATTTAAACATCTTGAATGCTTCAGATTTATCTTTTTGAAACATAACTGTCATCATTCTAGAGTAATCATCAACAAAGAGAATAAAATATCTATCTCCATAATAACTCTTTATCCTAATTGGTCCACATAGATTAGTATGGAATAATTCTAGAATATCATCAGATGTATGGATTTTTCTTTTGAAACTAGACTTTGTCATTTTACCTTTTTGACAATTCTTACACATGATGTTGTTGGGCTTGGTCATCGTCAATAAGCCTCTAACATTTCTCCTTCTGCTTATTTTCATCATGTTGTCAAAATTCACATGATAATATTTTGTGCCACAACCATATGTCTTTGTTTCTAGTCATCAAGCAAGTGGTGTTAGTATCATTCAGATAGAATAAGTTACCTTTTGTCTGTTCACCGGTGCCAATTAGTCTTCCTGATTCATTGAAGATCTTTGCCTTCTTATTCTCAAATGCTACTCTATGACCTGAATTATTCGGCTGAGAAACACTCAACAGATTATAATTCAATCCTTTTACCCAATAAACATTTTCACATTTAATCAGGTTGTTCAACATTATAGTTCCTTTACCTTCAAATGGACAAGGTGTATCATTACTCATTCTTACTGTACCACCATTATAATACTTAAAATTATTAAACTTTTCTTTGTCACCGATCATGTGGTGAGTGCAGCCACTATCTATAATCTAGATGTCATTCTTACTGACCTTAGATATGAGTGCAATTTCTTCATACCTTTCATCTTCATCTGAATCATCTTTCACATCCAGAAACACTATCTTGATGTCTTCTTTAGATTCGGTGTCAGTATCTTCATCTTTGCAAGTAGCTAGGTAGCTAGCCTTCTTGCCTTTGTCCTTGTAGTCTCGGGTATCTCTTCTTTCTAATTTTTGGTAACTTCTGTAATCTTTATTATCACCTCTGTTCGATTTCTTCTCAAAATATCTGTCATTATCTCTGTCTTCTTTTCTTCTTTAAGGACATATTGTAGCAAAGTGTCCAATCTCTTTACAATTAAAGCATACAAGTGGTAACTTTCCTTTGTATTTACCTTTGCCTCTCTGCATTCTTCTTGCCATGAGTGCTTCTATTTCATCTAGATCTTCTTCTTCACTT
>MU222628.1:93007-107100 GCA_018584345.1 Thuja plicata
GACTTGATTTGCTTATTCTCATAGAAGACTTAAATGCAGACTCTAAGTTTGGTAAGACACTATTATCAAAGTTATTCATCTCAAATGAAATCAGTCTACCAATTAAACTATCAAGATTAACTGTATTATCTACTACTGCTCTCATTTTTTGAATAGTAGAAACTCTAATAGCATATACAAGCAATACAATTCTTAAGATTTTACTTACCACTGTCTCCTCTTCAAGTGTACCTCCAACTCCTCGTATAACATTTACTACTTCTTTGATTCTTATGTTGTACTATGTGATGTTTTCTCCTTCTTTCATTCTAAGATCATCAAACTTTCCTTTAAGGATTTCTTCCTTGGCTCTCAGAACATTTGTATCACCGCCATGTACAAGCTTTAGTTTTTCCCACATCTTCTATGAAGTTGAGAAATCTTTGACATCTTCAAATTCAACATCGGAGAGAGAGGAAGAAAGCTCTATGACCATGCAGTTGTGCTCATGCTTCACTCTTAATTAATCTACTATTAATGCTCCTATGGGCAACACATATTCAGTATCTAAGTATTGAGTAACATCATTACCAATACCTGATAAGTGGAGTCTTATCTTGCTCTACCATGAAGCAAAGTTCTCTTTGTTCAACTTGGGCACATCTCATCTATTCATCTTGTGATCTTGACTTAGGTCTTGAAACCTTCGTTCTAAGCACACAAGCTCTGATACCAATTGTTAGTAATAACTGAGAGGGGGGAGGGTGAATCAGTGGCCTCAAAAATTTATCCTTAAAACTTAACCACTAATAAATAGAACTCAGATTATTATGTCCCTACAAGATGCATGCCATGAAATACTTTATAATGATAAGCTATCTATCAGTTTTCCTTGTCTGTCCTTATTCTCCTTGATTACCGATAAGCAATATAACTATTTATCAAAACTCAGTAAATAAGTAGAGTATACCAGTCAATCCAGAATTAACTATGTGAGATGTAAAACAATAAAGGAATGAATCATACTCACATAACACATGGATTTTAACGTGGAAACCCTGTTAAGGGAAAAACTACTAGGACTGGTACCCCAAATTTTCACTCTTCTGAAGTGAGCCCTGTTAGGAGCCAACCCTGTTAAAGGTTACAAACACATAGTTAAGTGCGACCTTGTTAGAGGATTTTATACATAGAGGTTGTCACTTAGTATCGGGCATCCATTTTCTACCATCCTTGAATCATCCTCCTTAGACTGTCAATAGGTATCAGGCAAATCTTTCTACCATCCTTGAATCAGCCTCCTTCTTAGACTGTCAATAGGTATCAGGCAAGTCTAATGCTACTTTCATGAATCAACCATTTTGGCACTCCTTGGGATGTACCTCAATATATAGAAGACTGTTAAGTCCTGCTCGGTTAAGAGACTTATATGTTCTGATGGTTAAACTAAAATACTATGACCTATTCATGATGCAACTTTTAATTACAGATTTTCAGATCTATTTAAGTGCATTACCTCTCTGATCAATGTATCAATTCAATCTTTGTGCTCCACACTTTCTGCTCTATGATGTTGTGCTCACTATTCGTCGATCTCTGCAGAATTCCTTAGCTCTTCCTTCATCTTGATTGATCAGGATTGCATGAAGTTGTTCTTCATTAGTTTCTCTTCAACATCCCCTTTCTATTCATTCCCCTTAATCCCTTTTTTGTGAATGTGATCATTTTGGAAATAAATTAAGCTTGTCTCTTATATAGACATAATATTCATTTTCTTGATTATTGATTCTTGGTGTGATAAACAATCCAACCAATCTGATTTAAAGCATAACTCTTGATTTGTATCGTAGAAATCTTCTTGCCAACTGTACAAATCATCTTTAAATCAATCACTTAACTTAGGTCAAATAAAACAAAGTAGACAACCATTTAAGTCTATCTTTTAGCTCTGCCAGTTAGATATTTTGTCATTTTATGAACTCTCTGTTCTGTCAGTCACAACTGACTGAACCGTCGGGCATCATTGGAAATTTAATCGTCGGGCAACCTTGTGTTATTTCTTGTTAGGCACCCTTCTGACTTTGCTCGTCGGGCACTCTGTGGTTTGCTTTGTCGGGCAACACTGTTCTTCTAGTCATCGAGTATCACTGTGACTTTTCATCTTTGCTCTGTCCGTCGGTGTGCACTCTGTCAGTGTTGTCTGTCACTTAGTGAATACATGACTTTTATGTATCGCTGAAAGCATAACCTTGGTTCCTTTGATTCTCTAAAGTCTTTGGCATTATGTACATGACCGTACAGATGATATCAAGTTGACATCAATGACAATACAATCTATTAACTGATTTAATGACTTGCATTATCTTCAACTTAACATTATCAAACATTCAATCAGTTACATTTCATCACTCACATCTATCCATCTTGATGAAGTGAGAGGACTTATCAATGAGGGGAAAGCTCAAGCCACACGATTACTTATGTATTCGGTCGTGGGATCTTGTATTTTGTGATAACAATTCTGGCATTCTTTGCTGATTAAACACCACAAACTATGAGCAAATGTTATGTATGATGGCTGGCATTTTAAAATTGTAACACCCCAAAATTGGCATCTTGTAACCCTAACCAATTTTGTTGCATTTGTAATTCTTCTGAAACATCAAAGTCCTATTGTACTAGGAAATTCGGAGTTTTGACTGACTCTACTCGACCTAAGTGTCAAATGTAGAAAATCCTAAGTTTGCATTAATCATACATCATATTTAATTCCTAAATACCTATTTGGCTAAACAAACCTTATGATCGAATTAATTTAATTAATAAAGTCCTAGCACTTTAATTAAATTAAATTCACCCTCTTTAGCTAAGACACATGAAAAATGAATTAAATGATATTTAATTATTAAATAAATATCCTCATTTCAATAATTGAATTTAATTATTCAGATAACTGAGAAAAAGTAATTATGAGGTCATATTTATTTAATTAATTAGATAATCTCTCAAAAATATTTCTTCTGTTCAGAAATAGAATCTTTGAATTAATTGTGCTTTAAAGAGAAAGAAAACAATTTAATTCAAATAAAACAAAATTAAATCAAGGAAAGAAAATAGCTAAAACAGAAAGAAAACAATTTATTGTATTCTTTTGAATAAAGCTTTCTAATTTAAACTGGCTTTTCTATCTGTTTTATTTCAAAAAGGAAAGTTTCTATTCTGATCATCTTTGAGTCTATAAAAGAACTCTCATTCTCTCATTCAAACCCCCACTCATTTTTATGCATTGTTAGAATACTGACTTATTGTCACACTTCTTGATAATCTCATATAGAATAATTTCATTATTACAATAGATTACTTTCAATTTCTAGAATAATTGCATTGAAATCATGTCTTAGATTAATCTCACATCTTTTATTTCTTAGAATAATCTTGCATTGTATTGCCTTCATGGAGAAAAATCCTTCATTCCTAGATTGGTCTATGGTTGTGAGACTCGTTCTGAGAGCTATTTTGAAAACCCCGTCTGGATAGAAGGTAACAGGTCGAATCATGCAGGCGGACAAGATGAATAATCTCATATTCATTCTTGTGTGTACCTTGTGAAGAAGGACTATGTTGAAGTGTATGGTGAGTTAACAAGGCCAAATTTACCACATACATTTCTAGCGCCCACCATGGGGCAGGTACATTCTGTTCTGGCCTCATTTCATTTCATTTTTTTCATTTTTTTTGCATTTTGTCCGTACTTCCGTACAAGTTCTGTTATAATTTTGGGCTAACTTTCTATACGTCTCGCGTGAACTTTTTAGTTATTTTCTTGGCTTGCAGCACTTCTTCGCATGATCTAGCATACTTTATCATGCAAAATTACATTCCAAAGCTTTCAGTTTGATATTTTATTGCCTTAGTTTTCTAACCACCTGTTGTTTTCTAACATCTGTGTTTCTCTGATTTTATCTTTTGAAACAGCTTAACAGTGGTTTGCAGGATGCTGAGATAAAGAAAAGCCATCATAAACTTCTAACATGTTTATTACAGGATGCTGATATGAAGAAAGACATTACAAACTACTAATGGGTTTATTTTAGGACATTTTTTGAAGACCTTGCATGTTTTCACAAATTCCTATGTCTATTTTTGGTAGTTAAAACACACTTCGGTTGGTGCTTAAAATGAATCATTGTCTTGCGTGATTGAAGTGTTTTTTAGATTGTAATTCTAAGAAATACATGAACGTATCCTCTCCCCTCACCTTTATGGATCTTGGGTGTAAGAGAAATTCATGTGATTCTTCTAGAGTGGCTACCTCCCGAGAGCTTTAGCAGAGCCAGTGAGAGTGGATGCCCAACCGGTAACAGGCTAAAGCCAAGCCCTTCCAAACCGGTATACAAAAAATGCTATTGTGATTAATGTCACAATAGAAAGGTGTGAATTCATTGTAGAAACCAAAATCTCCTCTAGTACCCTAGTGGTGTGTTAAAGTCCCGACATAATTAAGGTGAAAGCCTTGCTTTGAAAGGATTGGGAGAGCCCCCTTTATTGGGAAAATGACTTGATCACAACCACCTGAATGGATGACCTTACTACAAACTGTTGTTCTAGTTTTCCAATAACCCTCTATCTATTGGCACAGAAGGTCAGAGACCGACTAAGATACCCCATATTTTTACAGCTTTTAGTAGAGATAACAGCCCTTTAGGAAGCAATTACTTTGGGGTTCGAAGCTTGGTATGCCTGAGAAGTGAGTGCATATGTAAGTAGGAGCCCGTGCTTCCAAACTTCTAAGTTGTCTGCTAAGAGTAAGTGTAGCTAAACTTTAGTTCAAGTGGGGATTCAATAGATATTGTCCTAGCTATCCTAGGATCGTGATGTTCTTGTTTTGGTACTACAAATATTCTGTTAAATGTGTTTTGCGTGGGTGTATCATTTGAACAATCGACACTATTGTCAAAACACACAAACTGTCAAATCTTGAACATGTCCAAAATAATCTGTAACTTGAACCATCTGATGGAATACAACATGATTTTATCTTGGGAAACACAGACTGGTCTCAACAGTCCGATTCTGTAAACATCCTTTTTTCACCATTTGCATAGTTTCGTGCGACATTTCCCAATCTTCGCGTGCTTTACTGCAAATCTTCACACGATATGAAATACACTGTCGTGTGACATTTGGAAATAGTGCCATTGTTCTATCATTCTTTATTCTGTCAAACTAGTGTCATTCTTCACGTGAATATTGCAAAGTTTCGTGCGGGTCGGTGAGAAACTTCGCGTGACAAAGCATTTCTTCGCGCAAAACTGGAGCCTTTTGTCCAAAATAGCGAGCTAAAATCTGTCATTCAGGTGTACTTCTGTCAAATTTGGTCTCTGATATGGGTCTATTTTTCTACCATCCATCTTCACACGGTCTGAAACTTGGTTTCTTGGGTTGAGAACTACGTGATTCTTTCTTAAACTAGTCTCATCTCATGTTTTTTTTATCTCTTTCATCTGTGTTGTCATGCCTTGTCTCATAATAGTCATCTCTTGGCTATTCTAGCCTCATCTTTGACGATTTGCACCAAGGATATTTCACCTTTTGGCACATTCTGTGCAATTACTTTGAGATAGTTTCAGTTTGGTCCTAGTTCACATTCCTTGTTCAAAACTTTGTCTATGACTGTCACAACTTGAAGTGGCAAAACATTTCCTTCAATCAATCAAGATGAATCTGTACTTTCCACACTATTACCAGCTACATCCAGTGAGGAGTCATCTGAATCTCCTTCCCCAATACGTTGACCTTACAATAAACGGTCATTTCCTGTGGATATTAGTAGGGTTCAAAATCCTTTGTTCCAAGAAGACCTATATTCAGAGAATACTCAATCTTTTCATACCAAGTCTTTACACTTTGAATCCTTGCATTCTAGCAATATGAAAGATCATAGTCAACTGGGTGGACCCTGTTTCAACCAGACTGAAAACCCTCCTCTTCAAGAAGAGGAGATAACCCAAGGGGATATCATAGAGGCCCGCAATGATAAAAACTTCATGAGAATGATGGCGGTCATAATGAAAGAAGAGAAGGAGAAATACCTTCTTGAATTAGCCACCCAAGGTGCCAAACTTCCCTCTGATTACAAGGTAGAGACACTTATTGAGAAAGAGGAAGAAAATGAAAACTCCCACTTGCAAAAATAAATGCAAACCATGCAAGAGCAACTCTCTAAACTCTTGAAAGAGAAAGACAAACCTGTTACACAATTCACACTGGAAAGCATCTGTCCTTTCGCATTTGATAAATATCTTCACATGCCTCCTTTTCCCAAAGGAGTTGAACTTCCTAAATATGACAAATACTTGGGTACATCTGACCCTCAAGATCATTTGAGAGAGTTTAGTGCTCTCTCCATGGAATCCATACATGACACAACCTATCTCATGCGTCTTTTCCCATGTAGTTTGGGAGGGTCAGCTATGGAATGTTCTCTAGATTACCAACTAGCATCAAAACTTTTGACGAAATTGCCAATTTATTTCTACAACACTATTCTCACAACATCCAACATCTGGTTCATATCCAAGATCTTTTCAACTTGAAACAAAATCACTTGAATCCTTCTTGGCATTTCTCCAAAGATGGAGACAACTCTATACACGATATTCTCACAAGATACCCGAATCCAAAAAGTTGGATATCTTTCTCGATAATCTTCTCCCCAACTTTGGGTATCAAGTATAGCTACAAGGTCCTCTAACCTTTGATGACATGATTAAACAAGCTATCAGAATCGAGACATTTATGATCAAGAAAGGAGAATTGACCTTATACAAGGAAAATAAACAAGGGTCTTCCTCCTCAAGCAAAGATAAATCTAAATTTCCCAACAAGAATCAAAATGTTGTGAATGATGGAGTTGTAGACAATGTGACTCCTAAGCCTTCCAACGCTACCTTTAATCTCACTACCATGATGCAAGCAGCCAAAGCCACTGATCATGCAGTGGAAAAATCCAAACCGAGTACTTCATGATTTTCTGGACCTAAACCTTGGGCTCCTAGGCCCAAGCGTGAATTCACTCCTTTAGGAGAACCTCTTGAAGCAGTTTACAAGACTCTTGTAAACAATAATTTACTCACTCCATTGGATAAATCATGACCTTATGATCCGCAACTAAGACCCTCTTGGTGGAATGAATCCGCTTATTGTGATTTTCACCAAAACAAAGGTCATAAAATGGCTACTTGTCTTAAATTACGGCATAAAATCCAGGATCTCATTGATAGTGAGGTTATTGATGTGGGAGATCACAACAAAAATTCTAATCACCAAGCTTTCAAAGACCCATTTCCTCCTCATGGAAAAGGTGAATCATCTAAAGGCAAAAATATTGATGCTAAGGTCAACTATACATACACCAATAACGATAATGTCATTAATATGGTTGAACCTATTGATACTGAATATTGTAATGTCATCATTCTTAAGGGAAAGGAAGACACTCCCAAGTCTAAAAACCTTTCACTTTGTGAGGGTCTACACCTCCGTCTTTTGAACAATAACAGTCTCAAGTTAGCGCTAATGTTGTTACTCGATCTCACGCTAAAATCATTCTCAAAGGCCCTGAGCCTTCTATATCTACATCAACTCAACCTTTAGACAAAGCTAAGGTTGACTCTGCTAATACAAATCCAAAAGTGGGTTCCTCATCTAATGCTTCCAATTACAACATTCTCGATCAATTGTAACATACTAATGCTTAGATAACTATTTTGAGCTCCTAAAAATCTCCCCTGCTCACAGGGAAATCTTGGACAAAGCCCTCACCGCGGTAAATATCCCAAAAGATCTTGATCTCGACCGGTTTCAATCCATGGTAGATCACTTGACCTCCTCACATTACTTGTCTTTCTCTGAGGAAGATGACCATTCTTTGAGTCACCCACATAATAACCCTTTGAACATTGAATTCATGATTGGTCCCAAGTGTGTTCATTGTGTTCTCATAGATAACGACGCTAGCCTAAATATTTGCTCTGCTAGTTTCCTTATTGAGTTAGGATATGGAAAATATTGCATTGATTCTCGCAAAAAGATTACCATTAAAGCCTATGATGAGGAAGAATGTAAATCCAAGGGGCTAGTTGTGTTGCCAATTAGAGTTGGTCCTGTTGAACGAGATGTTGTCTGTCAAGTGCTTGACATACCTTTAGCATACAATATTCTATTAGGAAGGACATGGATCCATGAAATGCAGGCTGTCCCTTCCACATACCACCAGTGCATTAAATTCCCATTCCAAGGATCTAAAGTGACTATACCTGCTAATACATACTATGATTGCAATGCCCTCACAAAATTTGCTGACATCTTTGTGCCTACCAACAGAGAATCTATTGAACTCCTTGAGAATAAATTAAAAGAAATGGAAAAGAGTTTGACACTCAAAGAAACTAATATGGGAGGATATCAAATTGAACCTGTGCTATCTATTACATCTTTGCCTTTGTCTCCACGCTCTTTTGGGAGACCTTCTGAAGGCACTAAACCTTCTATGGTTCCTCCTCCAACAAAGTATGGTGGTACCTTTGTACAAGCCACAATACCATTAGAATAAGAAGCTGAAAATAGAGCTATCAAAGCTTGGATCTATAAAGGAGAAGACAATTCTGAACAAACTCCTCCTTATGACATAAAACCTAGGCAATATGGCAAAGGTTTATCTATTATGCAACATTTTGGCTATAAAGGAAATGGTCCCATAGGTGCAAATCATAAGGGGTTGATTGCACCACTTGAAGCTATTGGTCACAAAACACGTGACTCTATAGGTATAGGCTTCCAGAAACTCACATTTCAACTAGGAATAAACAATTTTGTACCTCGAGAAGATAAGAAACCAACACCTGAAGAAACACCTAAAACTACAGAACCTGAAGACAGCTCTGATGAGGATACTTTTCCTTATCCTATTCCTCTAGACCTGGCAGCATTCTTTGTTGAGCCAGATAACTTTGTACCACATGTCAGTATAGTAGACACTGAAAACAATTTTGAAACTACCACTTCACTTGCTCCGTTCACTTATGAGGAGTGGAAAAACATATATACTCTAAACCCTAGTCATCAGAGTGATTTATACATACCACCACACTTTCAAGATTAGTTTGACCAAGCATTCCAGTCACTTCTCATTACACAAGAAGCAGCTGATGTTACAAACACTAATGAAGTACCTAGGTCAAAAGGTGCTCATCTGACCATAGCAGAGGTTCTAGGTAGAACTCATCCCAACTGGGGAAAAAGGGTAGATTTCACTCATGTTCTTGACATGACATCTAATGATGAAACAAAATCTCATGAATATGAGTTTGATAGCTTGTCATATGCCACTTTTGATAGAGATATAGATACAAATAATGCATATGAAAACCTTCTCAAAGTAGGTGAACGGTCTAGTATAGGGTCACATGAGTCTGACTCCCTAGATGTTAACATGTCGTCTACTACGGTCGCTAGGAATCAAAGGAATTTGACTATACCTCTGGATGAGATCGCTTTGGGTCTCAAATTTCTTGTCCATGCCTTTGATGATTATACCATGAACACACTTGAACCTGTCACTCCTCTTTCACTTCGCCATCCTGAGCTTATAGACTGGAACTCTACCTCCCCATCTAATGAAGTCCTTACATTCTAGAATGATTACGCTCTTTCCTGTTACCTACACGCTGTCAAACTTGTAACATCTCCCACTAGCAAAGCAAGCATCAACATGACTGAGGCTGACATCAAGTATCTTAGTCACAAAATAAAAAGAAGAAGAAATAGGCACTCTGATGGTGAAAAACATATTGTGGCAGTATCAGAGCCTAAAATAGTCAAAATAAAAGATGTATCCAAGGGTGAAAACCTCTCTGAGGCGCCTAAGGATGAGATACTTGATGCACTTCCAAGTCATTTTCAAGAGCCATCATCTGTGCTTATTAAACCAACTCAACCTATTAGCTTGGGTACAGAGGCAGAACCCCAGATTATTCACTTGGCACAATCACTATCAGAGGCAGAAAGAGAGGAATTCACTATATTCTTCAGAAGCAAAAAGATAAACTTTGCATGGAAATATTCAGATATGCCAAGGTTAGACCCTAACCTAATTATGCACCATCTGTCCATTGCACCAGGTGTTAAGCCCATCAAGCAGAAGCTTCACAAAATGCATCCACATGTATCTCTACTTGTCAAAGCTGAATTAGAGAAACTTCTTAAGGCAGTGTTTATCAGAGTAATTGATTATGCAGAGTGGATCTCTAATATTGTTCCAGTATCAAAACATGATAAATCTATACGAGTCTGCACAGACTTCAGAGACTTGAATTTGGCATGTCCTAAGTATGATTTTCCATTGCTTAATATTGATATGATCGTAGATATGACAGTAGGGTATGAAATGTACTCACTAATAGATAGTTTATCTGGCTATAACTAGATAAAAATTGCGCCAGAGGACCAAGAGAGAACTGCCTTCACATGTGCCTGGGGCACCTTCTATTGGAATGTCATGCCCTTTGCACTCAAAAATGTCGGTGCTACATATCAGAGAGCTGTTACCACCATATTTCATGACATGATGCACAAAAAAATGGAAGATTATGTGGATGACACTTTAGCTAAGAGCATGCACCGAAAGAAGCATCTTACCGATCTAGGTCCTATACTAGATCGTATGGAACAATTTAGTCTGAGGCTCAATCCTAAGAAATGCGCATTTGGCGTAACATCTGGAAAATTGCTTGGCTATATCATTTCGGCCAAAGGTATTGAAGTAGATCCTGTAAAAGTATAAGCTATCATGGAAATGTCACCACCGAAAAATATCAGACAAATGAGAGGAATTCAAGGCTGGCTACAGTCTATCCGGAATTTTATCTCTCAACTGGCAGACAAGTCCCAACCATTTACCAAGACTCTGCACAAGGGTGTGGCTTATCAGTGGAACAAAGAATGTGATGAAGGGTTCACACAAATCAAACAGTATCTTGTGAACCCACCAATCTTGATGCCTCCTATTCATGGGAAGCCACTTATACTTTACATATATACTACAGATACATCATTGGGTATCTTATTGGCTCAAGAAGATCAACACAACAAAGAGAGGGCTATCTATTACATTAGCAGAACTCTGGTCTCATATGAAATGAAATATTCTGCTATAGAGAAGGCTTGCCTTACAATTATATTTGCTTCGTAGTAACTGCGATACTATATGTTGGCTCATACTACACACCTAATTGCTAAAATTGATCCTCTGAAATACTTTCTTAGTAAGGCTACCCTCATAGGTAGACTAGCTAAATGGGTCATGCTTCTCAGTGAATTTGATATTGAATATGTTGAAAGGAAAGCCATTAAGGGACAGGCAATAGCAGATCAATTGGCATAAGCACCTCTAGTAGATCATCAACCATTGCACATTGAATTTCCAGATGAGTCCATATTACTTCTTACACATTGCTCATGGACTATGTTTTTTGATGGTTCATTTACCCAACAGGGGTCAGGTGCTGGGATACTATTCATTACACCTCAAAGGTACTCTTTACCAAAAGAATATAAGATGTTGTTTCCTTGTACAAACAACATCGCTAAGTACAAATCCCTAATCAATGGTATGAAGATCGCCCTTGAGTGGCGAGTAGATGAACTCAATGTTCTTGGAGACTCACAGTTAGTCATCAATCAAGTCAATGACATCTATCAGAAAAGAGATGACAAGTTGGTACCTTATAAATGGTTGGTTGATGATCTCAAAAAGTATTTTACTCACATCACATTTCAACAAGTTCCAAGGGTAGATAATAAAGCAACAGATGTCATGGCTACTCTTGCCTCCATGCTACAGATGCCTGAAAATGATTTTAGACATGAATTCCTAGTGGAGACGTTACGCTACCCAACCTATGAATCCCTAATTCCCGAATGATCTTTTCTATTATAGGACATAACTCATCCCACCACCATCATATCTTTTCATACCTTCATGACTAGAATGTTCTGGACACTTACTCCCAGAATGAGAAACGTCACTTAATCCGCAGTGATTCATGGTTCATCATCATCGCTAATGACTTGTATAGACATGGTCTAGACGGTACCCTCCTTAGGTGTTTAGAACCTGATGAATCCAAACGAGAATTAGTAGAGGTACATGAAGGCATCTGTGGGTCGCACTCTAATGGCCTGACATTGCACCGTAAACTTATTAGGGCTGGTTACTATTGGCCAAATATGGAAAAAGAAGCTACACAGTTTGCTAAGTCTTGCAAACAATGTCAACTACATCATAATCTGATTCATGCTCCAGCCAAGGAGCTGATTCCCTTCATTACTTTCTGGCCATTTCAACAATAGGCCTTTGACTTGGTGGGTCAGATTTACCCTTCGTCCTCCAACGGACATAAGTTTATAATCACATCTATGGACTATTTTACTAAGTGGGTGGAGGCAGTCCCTATCACCGTTGCCAATGACAAAACAGTAGCTATGTTCATTCTCAACTACATCATCTGCAGGTATGGTGTACCCTTAGAAATAATCACTGATAATGACAGCCAATTCAAAAACAAGGATTTGACAGAGCTATGCTCTAATTTTACCATTACTTAACATTGGTCTTCCATCTATTATCCTCAAGGTAATGGATAGGCACAAGCATCCAACAAGACAATCCTTAAGATCCTGCATCGCACAGTGCATAAATCCAGATGAGACTGGCATCTCTGGATCAATCCAGCTCTTTGGGCATACAGGAAAAGTATAAGAACACCAACAGGGGCTACTCCCTATGTGTTGGTTTATGGAGCAGATGTTGTGTTACCTATTGAGGTTGAGATTCCTTCTCTGCGAGTCTCTCTGAAAGGCCTCATTACTGATAAAGATAACAGAATATCTCGGCTACAAGAGCTAGAATTACTTGATGAACGTTGTCAAGTGGCATTCGATCACCTTAGAGAATACCAGAAAAGGATGTCCAAGAGCTATAACAAGAAGGTCAGACCAAGGGATTTCCAAGTGGGTGACCTCATTCTAAGGGAGAACCCAAAGAATCAGCAACATCGAATCCAGAAAGGGAAGTTTGAACCAAATTGGCTTGGTCTGTATGTTGTCACTACAGTGTTTGGGTCTGGTACCTATCAAATTTCTACTACTGAAGGAGAACAACACAAAGAGCCCATCAACGCTCTTCATCTGAAGCGGTTCTACAACCAAGACATATTCAGTGTGCTCATGTATATACTAAAGTCCTGATAAAATCTTAAAAATCTGAAAATGTCCTGAAACAATGATCATCTTAGTGAAAACCTAGCGATAGGAGCTTTGATTTATCTCCAAAAAAATCATATATTCCAAAAATACAAAAAAATTAAAAATTGAAAAATACCAAAAAAAAAGAGAAAAAGAAAAAGGTGCCATTGATGAAAACTTGACAAACAGGCGTCATGGTAGCCAAAAAAAGAATTTCTGCCAAGAAGGTGAAAACTTGGTAAACAGGCACCTCTTGTTCCACAATGCTATTGTTCAGGCTTAGAATTGTCACCTTAAATTAGGCATTAAAGCTTCATGGCAATTCTATCTGACAATGGAAACTTCCTCTAGCTGTGGGTGAAATATGGATGAGGAAGAGTCTCCGAATTCTAGGCCGGTTCCTATTTGGTATGGAATATCACCTCGTGATTGTAAACTAAGTAGGGAAAGGGAAGAAAGAAACTTCAAAACTAGAAATAGATAGGGGTGATACACAAGGAGTCAATTTAGACTTTATTTGGAATAACTAATGCAGTAATCCTAACTCATATACCACATTTTAATATTTTGAATCTCTGATTATCATATAGGTTAAAAGACTTGGCTACTAGGGTATAGACCACAAATAACTTAATCAGTCAACAAACATACATTTTCTTCATGAGGTCTAGATCTTGTCGACAGAGGAGGAATAATAAACATTCACTTCTCCTAGCTACCAAAATGAATAACACTTATGAAGAAAGATGAAACAGGATTCTGAAATCAAAACTCAAGAGCATATAGGAAAAATAGATCATCTGCTTTAT
>MU222628.1:126836-137356 GCA_018584345.1 Thuja plicata
ACCAGAGCTCTGATACCAATTGTTAGAAACACTGAGAGGGGGGGGGGGTGAATCAGTGTTTGTCTATTTATTACTTTTCAGCAATTTAAACATAAATCAAACATACATTCAATGAAGCTTAACATAAGAACTCATAACACATGATATGATTACGGGGAAACCTTGATCAAAGGAAAAACCCGGTGGGAATTAGTACCCACAAATATTGTACTAGTATAATGAACCTATTAAAGTTCCTTTGCCCTGTTAGAAGCAGTCTTTACAATATGAGTACAATGACCTGGTTAAAGGTCTGACCCTGTTAGGAGTCTTTTACAAAACCCTGTTAAAGGTATATGGCTCACTACCTAGGCTCACTGCCCAATAGGATGAAGGCTACAACCTTCTGAAAGTTGATATACACTATATCAAAAGTGAACTGCTATGATGACACTGTTGTCTGATCAGTTCCGTGTATGCGCGAATGCTCTTACTCTCTTAAAGAGCTATATCATATACAAACTCCATCATACTACTCTTCTATATCTTCCTCTTGAATAATAATTGACACTTGTAACATAACTTTACATTACAAACTTATATGTTCATATCCGAATAGGCGCGACCCAAAACAAGACTCTAGTCAGCCCTAAAAACAAAATACACAACGCTTCCGAACAAGTCAGCTCAAGCGTGTTTACAACAATGCTAATTACATTATTACAAACATATAATAAAAGGCGCTTAGCCATTACATAACAAAATAATTCACGCTGATCAAAACACTAGTCGGCTTCCATGCTCTATCTTCTGGACTACTGGTCTACTGATATGTCTGTAACTTCTCCGTACTATTGTTCCATACTATGCATGTCTGGATGTAGTATGTACACATGTCATAAAACATATATATGAAAGTGCATATGCTGACTCGATCTCTTGCACGTGCGCTGATGTGCTGATCGATGAATATCTATGTCTACCCTGTTTCCATACTTAGTCATTTTTCCTTCTGAGTTATCTTTGACAGAAACTTAGTATGACTTTGTTGCCATGATGACAACACAAAATGAGTCATGCATCCTCAAGAAGTCAACTTGCCAACAATTTTCTCCCTATACACTCTAAGTAGAACAAAATGAAGATATAATACATATAGTATTAGTTTATACTAATATTAGCCCAATCCAAATGACCTTCCTTATATTAGCTAGATTGAGAACAAAAATGAAAAACTAGAGAGAAGTCCAAGTACTTCTGTCCAATTCTAGGCTCTCACTCTAGTTTTGACTAGGATTGCATTCTATGTGAACCTTGAGTTCAACCTTTTATGATACTGCTTCACCATTAGGCTCCTCTTCCTCCTTATTTGGGACCCAAAGTCTTCCTTCTCACCTTCTTCCACAAGTCCCTCAACTTCCATGTACTCTTGCATCCATCTATTCCCTCTTGTAGTTGCAAGTCCCATCAACTTCTTCAGGAAAATGATGTTGTAGCATATTGACTCCTTTCTACCTTTAAAAAATAGACGGCTCCAATGAATAAATTAGATGTTTTCTTCCAATTTCCTACCACTTTATTTCACCACATAGGAATCCTTCAGGGATGGAATTTTCCTATTATCATCAAAATTTTCCAATATGTTGTCTAATTCTCCAAGAAATTAGATTTTAACTAGTTTCTAGCAAAGCATCTTCATCGAAGCATTCAATTCCTCCAGATCCAACAATGCCACTAGAAATATTGCAAATATATTTCTATTTGCGCTATACTTATGCTTGGTCTCGAGAAATCCATTTCCTAGTACGACCTCAACATGCGTTGCAAGTAATAGGACTTTACAATGTTGTCGTCCATGTCTATTTCCACTATTGTCCCAACAAGTATTCTCGCTCATTTAAAAATTTGAGTTCAAAGGCCTCTGTGCTTGCAAGAATGACTACTTGAGCCTCTGCATGCCCTGCAAGTTGTCCAGGTGTGCTCCCTTTTTCTACGTCTACAAAATATGTCATTCTTGATGTTGTTTCTGGTGGCCTCGCCTTGATCCCTCTACTTCTTCTTTTCCTGGCTAGTATCTTATCCACAGCTAGTTGTAGGTGATTCGTGGGTTGATATTCTTGCTACTGTTGGAAGGGTTTCTACTGGAGTAGTGCTCACTGGGCACTCTTCTTAGAGACCTAGTACTGGATCTTCTAAGATAGTGTTTGTGGGGGTCTCCCCTACAAAGCCTATCTCTACTGTTGGTGGACGAATTTTTTCTCATGTTGCCAAATTTGTTGTTGCTATTCCTTCAAAGGAGAAATCTTGACCTCTTGCATGTGCCAAGACATCCCATGTCATGGCATGTGGTCTAGATGTGGTGGATAATGTGCATTTCTACCAATTCTATGGGTGGGTCTATAGATTCGTTGGTTTGTGGCCTTCCATTCCGGATATGCATCGTAGGGTTTCAAATTGTTGGAGATCCTCAGTCTTTGGTAACGTTGAGCTTTTCACTTGTGCAAAGGGGTTTTTTGTTGCTTCTTTTTCTTCCTACAAAGACCGTGATTTGGTGTTGAACAAGATGTCACTAGTATATTTGACCCCAAAAATCGACCAACATTCCCGACCAAGCATTAAAATGCTTTTGCTTGGTCGGTTGATAGAAGGAAAAGTTTGATTTTATTTAATCCATTCCCGTGTTGGTCGGAATTATGACAACCATGAAATGTCAGAATTACGACGAACACAGGCATATAACTTTAAAAAATGGCATTTTCATTATGTTTCATTTTGTTATTGCGCAGAGCTGAAGGAGGCCGGAAAGACTAGGGCATTTGTCGACATGCAATTTGCTGGCTCCAGACGGCTTTTATTCCATACCACATCAATTTTTTCTCAGCTTTGCAGCTTTTAAAGCTTCTTCAATCAACACATGTATACAGCTACAACTGAAGCCTCTTTGATTTATATGCAATGATGTTAATTATTTGCATTGTGATGAATACCGTGTTCTCTGCATATGCATATCAACAGTGAAATGTAAATGATTCAGTATTTAAAATATATAAGGTCTTCTAATTTGAAAGGTTATGCAAGTTTTTTCCTACTGTAAATCTGATTCTATAATTTACTGGACCAATATGACTCTCCCCATTATGGTCTGGACATCAAAATGCTCCCTCAACCTGCCAACCTCATTAGAGAGAAATATGTAACGCTCTCAACAGGTGAAAGAAGTTGAGACTTTGAGGAACATACGAGCATTGAGGATACTCATATCTATCCGTCTTGATGAAGTGAGAGGACTTATCAATGAGGGGAAAGCTCAAACCACACGATTACTTCTGTGTTCGGTCGTGGGATCTTGTATTCCGTGATAACAATTCTGGCATTCTTTGCTGATTAAACACCACAAACTATGAGCAAATGTTATGTATGATGACTGGCGTTTTAAAATAACAGTAATAGTAAAGGTTTCATTCTATGTTGACTTCTTTACAATATGCTATTTGGGTTGTCTAACAGATGGACTCCAACAAAGAAATTGTCTTAAATCCTATAACAACCCTTGCTATTGCATTGGGAGAGTTTGTGTGTAGTTGTCATTGAAATATTGTTGTGTTATGTCACGTTTAAAATAGTTTGAAACTCATTACCTTATTTGGAGAATGTTCAAAATGGGTAACTGTGTTGAGATTTTTTTATCCATAGTTGGTAATTTAAAAAATTGATATATCGCTTTTGTTTCTTCAATTCTTATGGAATAAATTTTTTGCCCTTGGTATATATTTATGTCACAGAACAAAATATTTGCCTATATAGTTGGTCATTTTAGTTTCAGCCAGTCAAAAAAATTGAAATCTTTAGCCTAAAAAAATGTGTTGATTGTGATATTGACATCTCTTATCCAGGTTAGGTTTTGGGGAAAAATACACCATCATGTAACAACTGAAAGCAAGACTATTAGCTTTTGGAGAGATATGCAGACCATCTTTTCAACAAACATACAGGCCTTAATTTCTTCAAGGTCCACAATCTCAAAAAGTTTGTCGTTTTGAACTTAAACTCAAGTGAAAGTGTTGATATACAAGCGAGGTAGATAAGCCTTAAATCGTCGACTAATTTCTAGTAAATTTACTTTTATCAATATATTATAGAATTTCAGAAGCTTATTTTTATAACAGAGTGAAAGTAAACAAACACTAGGGGCATGTTGTGCAATGCTATGGCTCTAAAGAGATTGACTGCATTAAGGTTTCTCTCTTGGTTGTTAATGTTAGGCTTTAGCCAACATGTTAGCTTATGAATCAAATTCATTGTGAAAAGATTTATATTTAACATTGTTTGTTGAAAACATTCATATTTTTAGTTTTTTATTTCAGTTGCAGCGAAGCACTAATGAAATGTATTTTCATAGGTGATCTAGACAAAGACTATGGTTTCTGTTCGCTAATGATCGTGTTGTTTTATTTCCTTATTTCATATTTTTTAAAGGAGGCAATTGGTTCCAATCTCGTTGTGGGAGTTTTTTGTCTATATATTAAGGCAAATTTCTACAATGATTTTTTCCTTGGATAAGTACAACTCAGGGTTGTGGTTGTACTTAAGCAAGTTGTACCAATTTACTCAGAGACTTTCATGTCTTAAAATTTGATAGCTATTTTCTAATTCCCTTTGCATTTAAAGCACATTATAAGTTGATGGCAGTTCAAGAACACAGATCATTTAAAATATCCTCTTATTTCCTGGATGGCCTTTTGATGTCACATAAAGGTTCCTCATCGCAAGCCTTCTGATTTTTGTTTTGTTCTACTTACTAAGTCTGACTATTGTTTATGATAATAACAAAGTAAATAGTTTTAGATTTGATTTAAATGAAATGAGGGGGGAATTGCAATGTTGTTTTAAATGAAATAGGACAAAGGTCATGTTTGTTTTGCTGTTGGGTGAAGGCAGATTGTTGGAAGAGCTTGTAGATGTATTTGGGAGGCTTAGTAGAACAAAGGTCTCTCTAACTGGCGCTAATATCATATGGTGTCTGAGGACCCTGGAGTTTTTTGTAATGAGTTATTTGCCTAAATCTTGAGGATAAAATTCTGAGTTTATTGATCCAGAAAACTGTGTAGATTCTCTCCTATCAATTATGAATTTCAAATTTATCAGTATTGCAATTGAAAAGATTGCTTCTGGATTTGCTCTGTATGTTGTTTTGATTGATGTTTTGGTTCAGACTCAGTGACACATCATTTGGAAGAGGATAGTGAAGGTTAAGGACGCAGATACAAATTTAAAAAGAAGCAGAGGGAAGGGTCCAAAGAACAAGGAAAATGACCTAAGCTTTTTTTAATTATCAGTAAACAGCAACCTTTTAATTTTCCAAACTCTTCAGAGATTCAAACCTGCCAGCACAATGGCCCAGTGTAGGCACAATGGCCCAGTGTAGGCACAATGGCCAGCACGGGGTTTGAACTTTGATGACAGTGCTGTTTTATATGGGACACCTTGACTTAAACAAATTATTAGAAAACATTTAATGAATGAATAAATGCATGAATAGAGAAATTTTAATGACGTACACAAGAATTACAGTCTAAGGAACCCAGCTTCAAAACCTAGACATTGTTCATATTCTAATGGTTAAAATAGAAAAATTGAAAGAAATGACTTTAGAACGAGTCAGTAATATTTATTATTAAATAAAAAGATATTCTTGGACGAGAAAATTTATCTTAATTAATATTGTTAAACTATTTAATATTCTACTAAAATATCACCTTTTTGAAAGTATCTCTAATGGGAAATTTAGAAGGGTCAAGAGGGCACAACAAAAATGTGGGGAAAGAAGAGAAAGGTGTAGGAAGTTTTGGATGTCTAGAGAATGAGAATCATGAAGGATGAAAGTAGGAAGAAAGGGAGGTTAATAAAGGATGGCAAGCTGGACTAATCTCCCATCTTTCATGTTGATTGAGATTGGTGGGCAGATTTATAATAATGATGGCTTTCTGAAGCTTCCTAGTTAAGATATTATCTTCTCTAACCAAAACTTGGGACTCTTCAAGTCAGATGTAATGGTTAGTCCAGTGGGAGTGCTCTGTTACTACTGATTTTGAGATGTGGTTATGTCTTATGTCAGTACTATGTTCCCGTGATCGAAATATTAATAAATCAACCTGTTTCACCAATGTAAGGGGTCCTGCAAGATCATACAACCTTGTACATCTTTGAGTATAGATTCGGCCTCACAAATCCCTTTTCTAGAAGGGATGAGCTTTCTGGTAGTGGAGACTGGTTTGAAGGAAGAAAAATACATACACAGCAAATCCGGATCCACTCTTTTCAAAATGGACAGTAAAAAATTATACCAACTAATATTACAATCACGTACTTAACATGGTGCTCTCACACCTCTAATGGAGAGTATAACAGTCTTAAAAAACCTGACATATATATATATAAAACATATAAAATGCAAAATAAAAGCAAATAATACAAGGCTGAGACAATATTTATTTACGTTGGATAAACCTTGAAAGGGAAAGACTTAAAAAAAAGTGAGGTATTTGCTCCTTAATTCACCATACAAAAATCTCTCTCCGGGATGAAATAGAGGCCTTATGATGGTTACAACTAGCATCAAAAACCTGCATCATGTACATACATAATGGAAAAAAGTTGCTTCTTTGCCGACAGAAGTCATAAATTATCAAGGAGGCTTTTCATGAGAATTGATCACCCAAATGTCTTCTATAATGCATATGTAGATTCCTCCGGACTTGCCGGGGCACCAAAGAGAATATTTACAATGAGCAATGCAAAAAGACTCTTGAGAACACTTTCAAATTTCATTCATTGTCTGCATTGTGTTCTAACTGCTGTCCTCAGCAAAATGGATGCTTTGAAAAAATGGCAAAACGGATGTTTTGGAAGTATAGCGAAGTTGCTTTCTTGATAGTATGTATTGGAACCATAAGTTTTGTTACAGTTGTTTTTTTTTTATGGAGTTCGAGCAATTGCACAGTTGGTTTTTTTAATGGACTTTGAAGCACAACCTTTCAGATTCATTGCAACTTTGACCTCATGGTCTTGGTCATTGTTGTTCCAACCCTCCGATTCCATTCTAGGGCGCATGCAAAATCTCTCTTCGTACAGCATTGACACATTTTTTTGACACGGAGGAGGCTTTTGGTCCTACAAAAGTGAAGTGTTAACCCACATATTCACTGGAATACCGGTTGTTTACCTTAGCATCGAGAAGAATAAGCCAAACATTGTTGATAAAAGGTTTAGTCTTGTGGACCATCAAACCAGAATGTTCCATCCCTTCTCATGGCTGTCCAATTGATCACCAACCCACGACAAGAATTAAACACTTGCTTCAACCTCTTTTCAGTTATGTCTCCAAAGAAAGACATTTGCCTCTTTCCACACTGCAGTCTGACAGGCGTATCCCTTGCTGCTATCCCAAATCCTAAAACTCGTCTGTGAAGAAAAATCTGTTGCTTCTTTAAAATGCACATCCCACGTCCTATAATCATGCAAATCAAGATTAGCTGGATGCAACACCTTACTTGTTGTACCAACCCAGCCCTCAAAAGTAGAACTGAGGTCCATACACTATAATTTCAGATGGGCGAACCCGGGGAAATATGTCCTTCCAATACCGTTGTCTCATTCTCCCACCAACTCCTCACCACCTATCACGCCACCTTTTCCGCCATATAATCTTTGTTGGATTCACCCAACTCTCTTAATAAGTACCATTACTTTACGCCACTTCAAGCCCAATTGTAATGTGTACCCTTAAGATTCTACTTAGGCTAGTGTGCTGTTGTGACATTTTGAAGATGCAGGATTAGAATGATTGCTTGTTGCTTCGGGGATTCGTAATTGTGATGTTAGAAGGTTCTAAAAACCATAAAAGATAGTCTTGGTTCTGTGTTCATCATTTGTATTGAAGGAAAAGTCCACTATTGGATTCTGGTAGAGTTAAGAAAAATTTGAGAGTTTTTGTGTTTACTGAACTTGTAGAGCCTATTTACCTTGGGCCTGTTTGTTTTGTGGGATTGACCACGAATTGGCATTTCTGAATTCGGGAATTGTCGAATTCAGTGTTTGTTTCCAAAATTAAAAATTGAAATAGGGTTATGCGAATTCTAATTTTGGGTCATTTTGAGCATTCCACAATTCCCCTTCAGACCTGGAATTGGAATTGAAAAGTGGAATTGGAATTGAGAGTATCATTTTGAGAAGGAAAATGCATTCTCATTTTTGTGTCAATAATGTATATTATATTGCTATAAGGATGTATATATACACGTGTGTATATATATACATGAGTGTATATACACATGTATATATAGAATATATATACATGTATGTATATACACTCATGTGTATATATACACATGTGTGTATATATGTATACATGTATATATCCATACATGTATGTGTATATATATATGTGTGTGTGTGTATATATCCATGTGTGTGTATACACACACATGTGTGTATATATCTATGTATGTGTGTATATATACACATGTATGTGTATACACACATGTGTATATATACATGTGTATGTGTATACATGTGTGTGTATACGTGTGTGTATATACATACACGTGTGTGTGTATATATGTGTATGTGTGTATATGTGTGTATATATACATGTGTGTGTGTATATGTGTATGTGTGCAAAAACAAAATTCCAATTCCAATTCTAGTTTTGTGGAACCAAACGCAGAATCTGCATCTTCTCAGTCATCTTCCAGGTGAACCAAATAGGACAAGCCCATATTCTAGAATTCATTTTGAGAATAGCAGAATTCCAGAATGGATTCAATTCTAGAATTGACAATTCCAGCATGCACAAATTCCGCAAAACAAATGAGCCTTGGGGTTTGAAAAGGTAGTACTAGAGGATCTTAAGAACCATACTTATCAAGTTTGGTTCCATGTTCATTGCTTGTGTTGAAGTAAAGACCACTGTTGTAGTCCTAATAGGAATTAGGCCAAAATCTAAGAATTGCATGTTAGCAAGGCTGCAGAGTCCAGTAGACTGGACTCTACAGTCCATGCCACTATGCCTTTGGGTAAGGGAACAAAGGAAAAAAATGATGTCACACGAGGATAAAGAGCTGGAATTTTTTAGCATGATGAGAATCTTGAAGAATGGGCAGCGAAAACTCATATATCATTTTGCTCAAAGTATGCAAATGCATGGACAAGTCCATGCCACTATGCCTTTGGGTATAGTGTCCTCATGTTTTACAATGACATTTATAAATTGTTTGCTTCAAGATTCTCATCATGCTGAAAAATTCCAGCTCTTTATCTTTGTGTGACATCATTTGTTTCCTTTGTTCCCTTAGTTGAAGAATGGGCAGCGACAACTCATATATCAATTTGCTCAAAGTATGCAAATGCATGGACCAGCCCATGCCACTATGCCTTTGGGTATAGTGTCCCCATGTTTTACAATGGCTTTTATAAACTTTTTGCACTCTACAAATTGAAATGTCTAAATCAAATTGCTTTCCCAAAAGTCATGTCAATATTTCAATTTAAAAGTCAAAAGTGAAAGTTCTATGTTTGTCTTGGTGAGGTGCAAATTCCTGATGCACTTGTGCAAACCTTGTGGATTGTGAAGAGAGCTCCACTTCCACATGATATAATAATTACGTTTATTTGTTTTAACTTTTAAACAAAAAAATTTGGACACTAAAGTAATTTGGCAAATTTGGTAATTAAACTGCAGATATGCCTCTCCCCAAGTTATAAACCAAAAATGGGTTATGTAAGAACTGGAAAAACTTCACCCATTGTGTCTGTAATACCAGCGACTACTCCCTTAGCTATGGTGATCAATACAGAAACCCCAATTACTATAGATCCTCAAGATTGCATAAGCTTAACATGGATTGTCTCATGGGGATTATACTCACTACAGGAGATATTGTTCTACATGGTTGCAGCAATTGTAGAAGTCATTGAAAATCACTCAGGGTCATGGCAGTAATACATTTGGTACCAAATTGCAACGGCAGTGTCGTTGCAGTTTTTCCGTCACAACCTTGTCGTCGTCGCAATTGCGACGGTCTATCGTTGCAATTGCGACAACGACAAGGTTGTGACGGAAAAACTGCAACGACACTGCCGTTGCAATTTGGTACCAAATGTATTAGTGTGGAAAGTAATCTCACAAAGCTATAACTGAATCCTCAGAGACAGATGTGAGGTTTCCTCATCCAGTCCTTTAACTTCTTCTATCCTAGGTCATTTTCTATTTATAATGTTAGTTGTCACATGTCATCAGATTAAGACACACGTATGGCTTTACCTTGCCTATGTAAGGAAGGTACCTCTATCAATGTAAATTATCTAATCAATCTTGTATATCATTATCATATTGTATTCTTGTTTGGTGGAATAACATCTTTTGTTGTTGCTTCTCTCGGGTCTTTGTGGAAGTTATTTGGTGTTGCAAATTAATGATCTTAGGTGCTCACTTCAACATGGTATTAAAGCTTTGAATCTGGCAAGCCCCTTCCTTTTTTAGA